>VZTU01005572.1:201194-239534 GCA_013400835.1 Zapornia atra | reverse complement strand
TGTGATTCTGTGATTAACTCTATGTACTTGGTATTCTACTGATTTTCAGGTCCAAGGTTTTTTGAAAAATACAACTTGCAAAACATCATCTGTATTTAACCCCATACGAGCACAGGTGTTTATTTAGTTTCTCAAGGGGACGCTTCCTTTATAGATGATTCTTTAGAAAAAGATCCTTTGCATCACTGAGGTGTGTGGATGGTTTTTGTTAACATAAGGCTTTCCTACATCTGTGTTAGCTAGTAACAGTAACAACAGCGATGCTTCTGGGGATCCTCAGAGGCCTTTAATGAACTTTACCTCTTGTTTGTTTATTGTTGCCTCAGAGAATGGCTTTGCAATAGGCCTTCTGGAAAAGCAGAGCAACCTTGCATTCGATCCTGAAAGGAATGCTGGAGCTCAGGATGTGGGACAGCTGGGATCTAAGAGTTGTAGAATTCACTCCTGCCAGCCAAGCTGATCCTCCATTGACCTTGGCTCAGGGAAAAGAAGGGCTGGTGCAGAGGTCTGGAGATTGTGGGCTACTGCCATCCTGCTGAGGAACAAGAGAGGCTTCATGAGTGCAGAAGAGTAGCGACCTTCAGTAAGAGCAAAGCCCTGCCTGATGTTGGTCTGTCCTCTTGCTCTTGCAGCTGTGGTCCTCAGCAGCTGTGGGTCAGGGCCACCTTCGGTCCTTCAAATCATTTCACCTCATCTTTGCCATGTCCAACTTGAAAGTGTCTGCTACCTGGAACAGTGAGAATAGCACTCAGTGCTTGTACAGAGCTTCATGTGCTCAAAGCTCTTCACAAACATTAACTAATTAAGCCTCAGCAAGTCCTTATGAGGCAGGTATTTATTCCAGCTGAGTGTTTGCATTCACAATTAAGAATATGCTAGACACAATCCTGCTGTCAATCAGCCTAATTGACTTAAATGTCTAATTGGATAGGCTCCCCCAGGTAAGTTGTGTTTAGAAAGGTTAGCCTTCCTAGGAGGAATTATGTGGGGGAGAAAAATAGAGTGTAAGGGGGAACCCTCAGTCAGGGAAAGGCAAGGGTGACTGTCAGTGGTGGCTTTAAAAGCAGCCAGGGAGACAGGAGCTGTTTTGTGATTGCTGCAAAGTATCTTCAAAGAGACTTGAGTTAACCTAGAGTTAAAGTCAGTCTTTGTGACTGGGGTTGTTTCAACAGGAGAAATGCGAAGAGAAAATCTCTAGTAGAAGCAAGGGGGAGTAGTAGCAGCACAAGGGACTGAGAGAGGCTGCATTGTGCTTAAGTGTGGATTCAGACTTTGATCTGGGCTTCTGTTTTGCTAGAGAATGACAGCTTCCCTTCACGTCTTGCAGGAAGGAGGCCAGAGTGAGGCTGATATGCACCTACATAAACATTTCTTACTATGGTGTTGAATGGTAGTTAGTATTTAGAGTGCCAGAAGCTGGTACTCAGTAGATAAATATCTTCTGTCTGGGACACCTGAGTTTAAGGGCAGTTGGAGATTGAATGATAAGCAACAATTCTTTAGTTATGACTACATATAGTAATGCACATTATAAACATTGTCTGTATGATGAATACAGCAAACAGATACAATTATTACTCACTTTTTTTCCTAGCCAGCCAGGTACAGTCAGAAGATGACTTTAGTGAACAGATCCACCAGACATTGTGCAACAAGTGTGGGACTCGTGTACTCTGCTCCCTCCTTTGTACTTACTATACATTGTGCCATACATTGCGTGCTTGCACGATGCAACTCCGTGAGCTGTGAGCTCCTGTGCTGCAGGACCAGGCTGTCTCTATGGTGGTGTGGAGAGGAGGAGAAAGGTCACAAATGGGGGGGACCGGAGCTGGCAGTTGTTACCAAGGGAAAACCCCAGGTTTAAAGGGGTAGCTGAGAGCTTGCTTATCTGCTGCGGTTTCACCTAGATGTTTTCTGTGACTTTCCCGGGGACTACAAGTCATCTCAGGAGGTCACCACTCCTCCCTCTTCCAAGGTAAGATGCCTGTGGCCTTTCTGATGGATATTGGCAAAGCTTTTCTTTGAAAGCTTGGAGAAAAAGATCCCAAGGTTGAAGAAAGAGATCTTGTATGCTTTTCAGGAAATCTGTAATAGTATTTTGTTCTTCTTACTGTCAGAAAGTGTTTCCTAATTTCTCTCTTGCCAAGTGAGAGTCTCTTGCCAAAACCTTAGCTCATTGCTTCTGCTCACAGCCAGAGTAGGCTCGGAGAACAGGTTATTCGCTTTCTCCTTCTGCACCTGAAGGTTGTTCCCTCTGTAGTCACCTCTCCAGAGATGTGACAGGGCTGGTTCATGCCTTCAGCTAGAAAATACTTGGGAGATGGGTAAAAGTTTTAACATCTTCAAGTCTGTCCGCCAGCAGGCCTACTGTCATTTTCTCAGATACTAGCAGTGGCTTGAGTTGATCAAGCTTACATTGGGATCAATATCTATGCTCAAGTGCATGTTTCACTTTACTTCACTGTCTACTCCTCATTTCAGTGCTGTGTGTAAGCTACAAGCACTTTCCAGGTAGGGTCTTACCTCCCCCTTTGCACCAGTTTCCTTCCTTTACATGTGGCTGTAGCACGCACAAATCTTCATAGCTTGGGATGCTGCTGCTAGAGAAATGCTTTTGAGAATAGAGATTTAGTGACCTTTTATATGGAGATTTTAAGTACTTTACTTAGATTGGCACTATGGGCTTTAAGAAAAAATAGGTCTACAAAGAGTATTTAAAATACCTTCTGTGAGGCAGCATCCAGAGGCCTTCCAGGGTGGATTCGTCTTGTGCTAGGAGAGGTTCAAGCAGGATGTAAGCAGCAGTTTACAAACAAAATTGACTGAGGGTGGATGAAGAAGCTGGAGATAAAACATGTTATTTTGTTCTGTATCTTACTAAGCTCTGTGGGTTGTTTCCTTTTGTTTGAGTCACAGGCACGGAGCTTTGTCCCTGCGCTGCTGGAGGTTGGAATCTCTGGTCCTGGACCAGTGTTTTATAAGCAGCTGAAGCTGCTGGTGTAGGAAGGGCACAGCTGAAAAGGGGTTTTTAATCCCCAGACAGGATCTCTGAAGAGGACTTGGGATCTCACACTGTCCTTTTCCCCATCTCTTTTGGTTTTCCCCAATGTCTTCCTTCCTCTAGGAGCAAATGCTCAATTGTGATTGCAGCCTACCTCTTCAAGCTCCTGCACTTGTTTTGCCCCCCTGCCCCTGCATCTTCCAGGGTCATCATGAGAAGATGAGACATCTGGCTGAGAAAAGGCCTTTGAGGTGCTGGTGAGCAGTTCTCTCCCTGCTGCAGGAGATGGCAGCCCAGCACCTGGCCACTAGCTTTCATTTTGGGCACAGGGTAGGTTGCCTGACATTACTGGTCTTCCCAAATCACTGCCTGGGAGCAGCTGGTCCAGTATAGAACACACTGACCACTGGTGGTACAGCTGTAGTGGGTTACATTAAAAATGAACAGGCACTGAATGGAACACTGGCATGTCTGTGTGCAGTCATCCTTTAACGGCTCATCACTGCTCTAAATCTATGAACAACCAGTGTCTGGCAGCAAATTTATTTCTTCCTTCATTTTCAAGCTGTACTCAGGGACCTTGAGCTGTTTATATTTCCCTCTCAATGGCTAGTAAAACAATCGCAGCCACCTCTGGCTCCTGATTCTTTGGGCTGTACCGGACGTTCTGCTGGGCTGTATTTTCATCCCAAGTTTTGAGACTTGATCTCTCCAGTCATGGGTTTCAGCCATCCTTCTCCTGCTGCCACCCACAACTGCAGTGAGGGGGAACCTGCACGTCCCTGCCCCAGACCCACTGCGAGGGGTGCGTGCAGGAGCTGGAGTTTGAGCCTGCAGGAGATAGGCCTCCCAGTGTGGTGCCTTTGCTTTACAAGGTCTGTTGAATTAAACTTGGGCTGTATAAAAAGCTTTCTGATGAGGAAGGCTGTGATGACACTGGAGCTGTTCTTAGAGTTGAATCAGGGTACATGAGCTCTTGAGCACTGATATGCAGACAACCTCACCCGATGCTATCTTAGCATCCTATTTGCTAATGGCATGTGTGTATAGATCCCTTGCAGAAGCTAGATTTACAGATAGACTTGCACTCTGTGTCAACTGCTTTTGCTGTTAGTTCTGCAACCAACCAAGTGGAGCAAAAGCTCCCTGAGATGCAAACGGGCTTTCAATTGTAGGGAAAATAGGTTTCCATGCATCATCTTTGGCTTTTTTGATGTCTAGTGCTCCTCACAATAATTATTTTTTTTCCCTTGCTATCTCTGACTTGCTTATATTCTTACACTCTTTAAGAGCCCAAAAATATAAAATATGAACTTTCAGATGCTTGTAAAGCACTTTGAAAACATATGTGGATCTGTTTTCAAGTCTGTTGAACTACATGGAAAATTTTATGATGGATGAAAAATTCTCCTTCCTGGGTTAGACTGACCCTCCTCTTCGACTGTGCTACTCAACTGGAAGGACAGTGAGGAGCAGGCCCTCTGAGGTGATTTCCCTCTATTTTTTGAGCACAAAATTAGTTTACAGTAGAAGCCATTGGTCAGGGTCCAAACCCTCCAAGGTCTCCCACAGATGCAGAGGGCCTGTGCATCCTGTCAGCTGCAGGACCTGCATGCATTCCTCCCACCACGGTGCTGGTGAGTGAGATAAAATCGATGGGGAATAGAAGATGGGTGTGTTCACTGAAGAACCCTTTGCTATGTGAAGAGGGAAAAGGAGGAGGAAGCTACCAAGAAGGTGGTGCAGTAAGTGTGCTTGCAGTACATCGTTCCTTCAGAAGAGGTCTCCCTGTCTTCTCACAAAGATCACACGAGCTGAACTTGGTAATAAAAAGTCCAGTGATGAGAGACCCCCTCTGCAGATGTTTCGATATTGAAAATGGTGCCAGAGTGAGCTGGGGTATGTTTTGTACATCCCTATGACCTTTTTTTTTCCATACACAACCCCTTTTAACAGCACACATTGATAGAATTTCTAGATTTTTAAAATCAAATTGAGCTGATCAATTTTTGATGGGAAGTAAGTTATCTGATCTAGTAGACCCTCTCCTTCTAGTAGATTGAGACTTTTCAGTTCTTGAGATTGAACATACTGTTCAGTTCCTGGACAGTCCTTGTTCTTGTGAAAATGCTCTGTGCAAAGATAAGATGTAAATGAATGGAGACAAAATTCTTGAATGGATGTTAAATTTCTTTAAATTTTTTCTTCTCAGCTGTAGGTGAAAATCAAAGCCCTTCTTGTGCTGGCAGTGCCTGAAGCACCCAGTCCTGCAAACATTGGGATAACTCATGGCTCAGGCCCTTGGGGTAACCTGCTTTCTCCAGCGGAAGTGGGCACGTTGCTGGTAGGTGGGTTTGCTCTGGGCTAGCACCACTTTCTCTTCCCTGGTGCGAGTCCTACAGCATCTTGTCTGTCTCCTTGGTGCTGCTGGCTCCTTCTTGGTAAAAGGCACAAGGTTCAGGTCTTGGGGTTTCTAAACGGGGGGTAGGCTGAGAAATTCTGTGGTGGGCATTAAAACTGCCTCTGGAGGCCTGAGCCTACGTGTGGACAGGTGAGGGATACATCAGTGTCGTACTGGTGTAAGTAAAAGGACATTTGGGTATTGAAAAGAACCAAAATTGCACCAATTCAGTGGCCTGGAAACTAAATGGGCTGACTTGAGCTGTTGGTAAGTAATTTGCTTTAAAAGAAATTCCCTGTCTAGAACATACTTTTAACAAGAAAATGATGCTTTTGAAAGAGTTATGGGAGCGGTTCACAGGCGTAGCTTAGGGGAAAGAGAGTCTACACATGAAATGCAATTTGCTTTGCATACCTTGAAGTGAAAAGTGGCCAGAAATCTATGAAACCACAAAGAAAATGTCTGTGTTTGTGCTACAGGCGCTTGCTACCTGGACTGACTGTTCAGCACAGGAGAATGACGAGGGTGAACTTCCTAGACCTGCTGTGCAGATTTTATTTAAAAGTAGGTCACTGCAGTACCCGAAAGTTCATTAGTAGTTGCCAGATGTCAGGCATATCCCTATGTACAGGAGTGAGGACACAGCGACAAGGGCTAGTGCCTTGGTTTTGTATTTTCAAAAATGGGAATTTGTTGAGCATCTGTGTACATGCTTCATCGGTGAGCAGGTAGGTGGTCCGCTTCTCTTGTAGACCACTGAAAAGTGGATTTGATAGCCCACTTTACAGACCATGTGGAGTACCAAGGTGCTTACAAGGAATAAATTTTGGAGGGAAGCCCGTTTGAGAGACACTTTTTCCACCCAAGTGCATCAAAGATGGAGGAGCATTAGGAATCATGCACGCAGTTTTCCTTAGCCTAATAAAGATTAAACAGACCTGAAGTTCGGTAACATCCTTGGACAACATGGAAAAGTTTCAGAAGACAACCCAGTGTCTCCTTTGCTTCCTCAACTTCAGTCTTTGTCCCTGTGCTGCAGGCGTTGCTGTGAGCCAGGTTTCTCCCACAGTTTGTTTCCTATGTAGAAAACAAACCCAAACCTTACGGACTCCCATCATATTTCAAATCTTTGTTGATACTGAGTTGATAAACTGCCCTAAGCGTACAAATTTCTCTCTTCCTGGCTTTTTTTCTTTAATGTTAGTTTTATAAATCCCCTGGAACAAACCTCAAACAATGGGTATAAAAAACTTACCGAAGGAGAAAACATCTCAGCTCATAATGAGGGTTGAGATCAGCCGTACTCATGAGTTTGTGAACAAAAACTTCAGTATTGAGTTCTTTAACCAGTATATATAAAGCTGTTGTGGTGAGAAACAGAGAAGTCTGCCAAGTAGTCTCTATTAGAGAATCGGTCGATTGCACAAGTTCAGAAAATGCCTGGTTTATAACAGTCTTTATTATCTAGGCATATTTGGGTTTGGGACTGCATCTGTCTTGCCTTGAATGGAGCATAAATGGCAATATGGTTCTGCTTGGAGCTACAGAAATGCCTAGGGTTTATGT
This sequence comes from Zapornia atra, assembly GCA_013400835.1. Classification (NCBI taxonomy): domain Eukaryota; kingdom Metazoa; phylum Chordata; class Aves; order Gruiformes; family Rallidae; genus Zapornia; species Zapornia atra. The sequence continues at coordinate 232,566 of VZTU01005572.1, read as the reverse complement.
AGGCTTTAAATGTTGAGCTCTGAATTTATCTGTTCCCATTTGAAAAGGCACCTGAGTTTAAATACCTAATCTGACTTCTTTCAGCTCTTGAAAAAAAATAATAAAACAAAATGGGTTTGAAAGGGAATCAAATATAACATTTAAAAAGAGAAATCCTCTGGGTGGTTTCTGGTTTCCCTCTGTCTGACTTGCTGGATAAGCACTTAAGCTCTGCTGGGGTTGATTCAGAAGATAAAGTTGTAATGTGTTATCCCATATATACCTCTGATTATCCCTTATGAGATGGAATGACACACCTGCCAAAGTGTTAAACATAAAATATTTTTATATGGCATCTTTTATCTCAAAGCACTCTGTGAAGCACTAAAATGGTGCTCTAAAATTCCAGATGGTGGGGAGCATTAGTGCTAGGTGAGTCATGTTTTCAGAGTTGAGTGAAGGACTTGGGATTTGGACCTGTAAGCCTGATACTCCTGTTATCTCTCCTGCAGTCAGGAAAACTTCTGGCGTGTCACAGAGAAAAACTACTTGCATAGTTCTAATTAAATCGGGGTCAAAATGCTTTGTTTTTTTCATTATGTGCGTGTATTAACCTGGCAATCACTGAACTATATATTCAGCATCAGTATTAGCAATGTAAAAGATAAACCTGGGGACAAAGACACTTAGAAGATGTTAGTGCTCATAAATGCCTAAACTCCCTCTAATAACTAACACTCCTGAATTTCTGGCAGTGCTGGACTGAGGTTTTCTTGCTGTTGTTGCCACTTTTCTCTCCACTGCTGCAAATTTTCATGCAACTATCACGCTTGTTTCTAAGCTGATGCCTTTCCTGAAGTCTCTTGGTAATTCCCTTCACATTTCCGTTTAATCCATCTGATTATTTTCTTAGGCAAACTTTGTTATCCTTCATTTCCTATGCTGTATGAATTTTGGGAGAGGCACCTTCTCAGCACCAATGTCTCAGGTCCTTACTTGCAAGCTCTCCTGACTCCTGCATCCTTCTCACATCAGCCCTGTTACTCAAGTGCAGGTACCTGCATGTTGCTGTAATTTCTGTTCCTTCCTACAAATGGAAGAAGAAAATTATCTGTTGTTGGAGTACCTGAAAGCACCCAAGTGGATTAGGTGCACCAAAACGTATCATTTTGTGAAACTGGGACTCAAGTTCCCAAGGTACTATCGAACATGATCCACACTATGATTTTTGTAAGGACCCTTGCAGGAAAGAGCATCTCAAGTGAAATAAAGCCGTGAGCTCTTCAGCGTACATGCAGAGTGTGCAGTTCCAGTTTTTATAGTCTCAGCTGGAGGACTGTCCCTTTGGCCTACACAGGGGATCCTATAGTGTCCTACAGAGAGCATAAAGAGATATGTTTCCCTCTGAAGATGAACAGCTCAGTCTGGTCAGGGCACAGCCACTGCTTTTGCTGCCGCTGTCACTGAGACCCCAACGTACAGGCCCCCCATCCTGTCCTTCCCAGCTGTTAAGCATTTCCCCCATTGCCTCAGTTGAGGGTGCTTTTGCAGTGAGTGGGGCACGTTGCTCCTGCTGCTGCCAGTTTGGGGCTAGTGGAGTGATGTGGGGTCCACGTGTTTCATGGCCTATGGCTGGAACTGGGGAAAGAGCTGCCTAGCCATGAATTATGGCATGTGGAAACCACCACGTTTTGGGTGGAAGAACAACTACTTGTAGCCTTGGTCCATGTCCCAACAGGGATTGATTCGTCATCTCAGCACCCACTGAGCAGGCTAACTGTCCTTTCATCAGCGCTGGTGAGACAAGAACATGCATGTTAGATGGTTTCATTACAAAGCCATGTGCTCAGGTGCATAGGTGTTAGTGAACCCCAAGAAATCAACAGATCCCCAGGCAGCAATGCTGCTCTCCATACAGTTTTTCCTCTCCTTTTGCATTTTTGAAAGTGAAGTTAGTGTTTATGGATTGTCTGTGTGTATGTTTGGGGGGTTGCATTTTCTTTTTTAAGCAAGAGTGCAGAAGCCTCTTCCTGCTCTGGGGTGAGGAAGTCCACAAAAAGCACCGAGCTTTTCAGCTTCATGGGAATATGTGGATAAACAAAAAGAGGAGCATAAAACCTGAATTTCCTTTTCAATTTGGATGGCAGGGAATGACTCCACCTGATCTGCTTCAGCTTGTGTTCTGTTCAGCTCAGTTTTCTGAGAGTGTCCACATGCCTTTCCATGGAATTCTAATGTTTCTGCTCCAGAGAATTAATAAAAGATACCCATTAAATAGACGTGTTATTGATAAAGCTGGTTAGACATCAGTTCAACAAACATCAGGCTGTTCATAAGGTAGTGTATTCTATGAATAAATATGCCTCAGACTCTTTAATTTCTGTGGTACAAGTCAGTCCTCCTAAGTTATCTCTTTTCCTTGGAGCTGCTTAGATCTGTGTTTGTTTGAGTGAATCCAATGCCTGGGATGATGATAAGCTTCCTCGAAATCTTTACAAAGAAAACTAACTAAAATAATCCAGGTATTGCAGTCCAGAGAGCTGTACACCTAGGATACATTTATATTGCCGCAACCTGTAATATCCACCCCAAACCTGAGCTGAGCCCAGCACAGTGCCTGGCAGAGTGACTGAGGAGTTCAGGTATTTTCCAGGAGAAAATGGAGCCTTTTTGCTGCTTTGTAAGTCGCTTTGTAACCCCCAGCCCAAGTTAATAGTAATTAAGGGCTTAATTTAAAAGCCAACGGAAATCAATGTACATTTTCAATGACTAACAGAGAGGTCCTTCCAGAAGACTGTATCTACTTTTTCATTCATCAGTAGTCCAGACAAAATAGGTTAAGTGTTTGTATGGGCTGTTGTGGGATGGAGACCTTATCATCTCCAGGCTGCCTGGTATCTTCCCTGGCCACAAGAGCCAGCTCTGTCCATCTTTCTGCCCTCAGGACCTAAACAAATTTGCTTTGTGCGTCGGCCCTTTTAATGCAGGCTGAGGCATTTTGCAGAGCAGCGATAAGATGCTTTCCCTGTGGCTGAAGTCAGGATGCGCTGTTGGCCCTGAGTCAGTATGCCCCTTTAAGCTGACCTGCCTAAAAGGGAAAGATACTCATTATATCTGTGCTGAAAGGTGAAGAGTGGGTCTGAGTGCAGGCTGAAGTAGATTATTTGCTGGCTGTGGGTCCTGCTCAAAGCAGGCGCTCTGTGAGTAGGAAGAATCAGATGAGGGGTTAGGCTAGTCCTGTGTCTGGGGAGGTTCAGTCACTTCTTAGATGAATGTTCTCCTTCATCAGGACTGTTTGGCAGATGGGTGAAAGCAGTATGAGCTCCTCTTCTCAGAGGTGAGCAGAACCCAGAGTCCTCAGGCAAGGAAGTGGCAGAATCAGAGCTAAAATCTAGGAGTTGTACCTGCAGGACCAGATCAGCATCCCTGCTGTCCAGTCCTCTGTCCCCTAGGAAGCTCACTAATGCACCATAAGCTCTTCTGTCTGCAGGGAGGCCAGTTTGCTGTCCATTGACAGAGCGATTTAAGTATTAGGAAAACCTGTGTTTGATGGGTAGCTTGTTTGATCTGTTAAAATGAGTGCTTGCAGCATATACAATGATCTGAATTTTGACCTTGCTATAGATTACAATTTATTATGATGCGTGTCGTGCTCTAGAGCATACCTGAGCTGGGAATGCTCCTTCAGAATCACTTCTCCTGGGATACAGGGATTTTCAATGCGTTCTTCTCATGGCAGTCAATACCCTATTAAGGTGATGACAAACCTTAGTGACTGCAATTTAGCACTGAGTTTCAAGTGAGGTAACCAATTTGCTTACCTAATGATATAATCGATAGGCACAGAAATGGTGCAAGGGCAAGTCTGTGTTTTTTGGCTTGCTGCTGGTGAAGAAGGCAGCAATATAGCTCAGTGAATTACGTGAGCTGCCTGTTACATGACTTGAGAGTCATTAAAGATTAAAACAAAACAAAAAAGAATCACATCTCTCTTGGGAAAGTTGCCAAAGGATTTCCGAGGGCAGAGCAATGTCTCCAATCGATTGTCACTGGCAAAGTATCATGTTGTATTTCTTATGATAAGACAGATACTTTTTTTTCCCCTACTTGTTCTGTGGTCAATGAGAGACCGGCAGGAAAGCCTTACTCAGGTTTCTCAATGTTGAGTATCTTTGCTACTGTAGCTTAGCCAACAATCAAAGCTTTTATTGCATTTCAGGGATCTTCCCATTCATCTGAAAGCATTACTAACATTGTTCACCAGGAACTACAGAAAAGATATAAAACCCCTTTTAATTCCTTTCTCTGTTAAATCGGCTTCCCCTCAGCCCAAACCAGACTAGTTACATGCATCATCATTTGGGAGGACCTCACAGTTGCAAGTATTAGTACAACTAGTATCATTTTTTAGTCCCATTATTTTGTGAAACCAGTCTCACCAGTTCATTAGTACCTGTGCTCTCCCTTGGTGGCACATCTATGCCCAGGGCAGCAGTTAAGCTTGGAGTACCTGTGGTTCCCATGATATCCCACCATGATAGCTGCAGTCCCTCTGACCCACCCAGAGCCAGATCCAGCCTTTGGCATGGAACTAAGTCCATAGAGAAGGATATGAGCTTTGGAGACCGCAGACAAAAGCTTGAGCCTTTGACACCAAGTGCCCCTGTCCTCCCATAAAAGACAACAGTGACTGGCAGCACAAGGTACCAGTAGCATTTTCTCCTTAATTTCTTTGTAGCATACCAGGGAGGAAGGTGAAATGCCTCACCTTGCACAGAGGAGCTAGTTAATGATCGTGCATCATATCAAAGGCTGCTCTTAACTTTCCTTGTCACGGGTTGCTGCCATCTCCAGCCCCTTCCACTGTCAGATAGCATCAGGCTACCATCCTCATTAATCACAGCAATGTTGGGCTTGACTTGCTCCTTCCTGGTGTCATGGCTCTACAAACCAGGCTCCCTCAAACGCCTGTGGTTTAGCACCTAAAGGAGCATGCTGACTCAGGCTAGGCCCACAGCATCTCTTCGCAGTGTCTCGAGAGCGTGTGCAGGCTGAGCAGGAAAGCAGCCGCTCTTCTGCAGGGAGAAGCAGCCCTGCTTCTCCAGCCAGCTCGGACCTCCTAGGAGGATGCCACTGCTCTTCAGCGTATATGTCTTTAGGCAGTGCATTCAGGCATCCATTCAGAAGAGCGCCTGAATCTGTTCTGAAACTGGGGAGGCTTACGCAGAGTCTAAATTTAATGGTGTGTTTATGGCACTTTATGTAACAAGCCTGCATCGCTGAATGGTGCCGCTTTCTGCTTTTATATTAATAGGCTGTGATAATTTCAGGGGGCATGGAATAGCAAAAAGGAAGCATTTTTCATCTGAAAAGTTCTTGCTGTCAGCACAGGGAGTGACTAGCATGATTTTTTGCTTCTTTGGGCAGATTCTTCGCTACCCAACACAGGCAGCTTACAGTAATTATATTGTTTTGCATTGCTGTTCATCCAGTTAGATGTGGATTGCTAAAACTTGGGTCAGTTATTTGCATACTCATCAGACCAAGTTCTAAATAGTTAAAGTCTCCTGGAGGAGACAGCGAAAAAAAAAAAGAAAGAAAAAATGTGTATGCAAATAAAAACCAGTAGGTGAGTCTGCTGGGCTTTAACCCTGCAGTTGCTTCACTTCAGATTTAGGATAAATTAGGCTGAGAACTATTGTGTATTCTGAAGAGCCTATATTTTCATTTAGACATTCATAGTAAAGGTATTCTCATGATAATCACGCCATTAACTTTGCAGGCATGGAGGGTGTCACATAATGCTTTTTTTTTTTTTTTGCATTCAGTACTGATTTCTATTTATTGATTTAATCTGAAGGGAGTTGGGAGCTGTCTGTCTTTCATGTTTTTTCTTAAACTTTTGTGAAACTGTACACGTTTCAGTGGTTTTTTCCTAGGAAGTCAGTCTCTAGCTCTGTGCTAAGGCCTCTACCTTGCAAAGAGATGAAAAACCATGAAAGACATGAGTAAATCCAGGTGTGGGCCTCCAGTGGAATGTGTAATCTACCTTTTAAAAATGCAGTTCGTACAAATGGAAGGTTAGAGATGCTTAATTGAGTTTCCCCATCTCCATGGCTGCAAGGAAGTGTGAAGGTGGCTCAGGTGACTGGTGTGGCCACGCAGGGGAGGTGGTTGGTAGCTGGTTTTTGAGCACTTGGGGTGGCTCCTAAAGCAGCAGAGATGGTAGTGGCTGATGTACTGAGTCCACTTTCTCTGCGTGAGCACGTTCTGATGTAGTGGTGAAAAGCCAGCCTGTGCTGCAAAGACTTGTACCAAGTGCTTGCAGTGTTTTGAAACATCTGCCAAGCAAGCTTAAGTTAAACTGGTCTAAGCAGGTGCAGCTGTTTATCCTGAGTGTTATAACGATACTATTAGCCTGATATGAACTGGATTTGACCACATCAATGTAGGCTCTGTGTGGCAGGATGTGCTTGAGCTTTCCTCTCTTTTCTCTTGGTTTGAAGCAATAACATGCTGGTGAAACACTGCCCGTGCCTGTCTTTTCCAGGGCTGCTACAAGACCTCAGTTAACATTTTGGAGACATGGGTTACAATTGCCTTCATTCGACCAGAGTGGAAAATTGGCTGTAGCATCAATTGTGCTGCTGCTCCTGTCTTCCTAAAGCCAACAGATATCCAAACAGCTGATCTTCCTGGGATAGTGACGGCCGAGTTAGACTCTATGGCTGAAAATTTACAGCAGGAAAAGAATAATGTGAAAAACATGTAAGTATTATTCAGAAGAAGCAGTAGAGCTTTAGTATCTGTGATCTATTCTATGATTCTATATGATCTTCACAAAAGACGCAATGAAAACACTTGGAAAGATTTCCTGCTTTGTCCTTTCCAGACTAATCTGGGTGTGGGGTGGCTTTACAATGAATGGAGCAAAATGCTTTTCTGGGTGGCAAGCAGTCACCTGTAGTCTTCTTTGTGTGTCTTTCTAATCTTTGTGGCTCTCTGTTAGCTATTGTGCTAGTCTTCAGTCCTGTCTGGCTAAACTTGGTTCAGCCTTGCAGCTATTTTTATACCATTCCCTGGAGGTACCCAGTCGGAAGCTGCCTGTTTGCCTCATGTTAATGGCAGTCAGGCCCAATTATGTGCATGTGGGGGATAAGTTGTTTCCTCTTACTCATAACGAATCCTGACCTTTCCCAGGATCTGGCTTGTCTGTTTATTTAATAACACACTACCCATCACACTAAGGAGAGAAATGGAAAAAACCCCAAACCTGCCCAACGGCTGTTTAAGCAGCTAAGGGTGATAAAGCACATGTATGAGGCATGCAGGCTTGGCTGTCAGAGTGGGCAGGTTTGACCCTTTGGCAGATGGAGCCCTTTAGCTACAGCATTTGATAGGAGCGTGCAAAAGAGAGCACCCACACTCAGCCTGTAGGAGGGGCTCTATGCATGGGATGTACCAGTGCTTTTTTTCTGGCCACACTGGTTTACCTCTCCAGGGACCAGTCCCTGAGAGGAGCCCAGCGTTGTGGGGCAGACATCTGGGTGCAGGGGATTGCTGGAGCTGAAGTTATGCGGACTCAACTCGGATCAGTGTGATCAAATGCTGGGCTCATTTATTGAAACACACACACAGCTTATATAGGTTTCTATACCAGTACACGAGTTACATTACAGTGCTATTGGTTAGATGCTCTGTTCACCTGCCTTACATGCGTCTCACTATTGCTAATAATTGGTTAAGGCTACACAGTCACGTTATTCCTTTTTAAGGCAATTGTTAACATTCTTGCAGTTTCTTACCTTGTTCTCAGACTTCTACTCTTCTCCTACTACATTCCAATTGTGCCTTAACATCTCTTCGCTCGACCCCCAGGCCTGATTTTATGAGAGTCAAGCCGTGTGGCAATAAATCTGGATGGGCCACAGAACCCACTCCTCTCATACATCGCTACAGGGGATTCTAGAGATGCAGTGTGGTTGTAGATGGGGGGTGTGAGTTGCCTTTGTACCTTGGGGATGCAGTGAAGGCAGGCGAGCTGGGTTTCTGTGTAATGGTTGTGCAAGAGGAGAAGCTTCATGAAAATTCAAAACTTGTGTTCTTGGGTAGGGTGTGAGTGCATAAACCACACAGGGTCTTTTGAAAATTTTGCCCTCTAGCCTTTGGCCATGGTAGCTTTAAGACAAATTTTTCTCTTGTTTTACTCCCTGTGTGTGTGTGTGTGTGTGTGTGAAGATGAGACAGCTGCCAGCTGCTAAATTACTAGAACAAAGGCAAGTTTTCTAAAGCGTTTTATATAACACTTGTTCCCTTTCATTTGATGAATGATTCATTAATGTCTCTGTTTGAGATAATTATTACGGAGGCTACAACCTTTCTCATTATTTGAACGAACACAAAACATTACGAAGAAAAACTCTGGAAGGACCTAATTCATGCCCAGCAAAAGAGGTGCTGTTCTCAGCAAGTTGCCTCTGTGTGAGTTAAACAACAAAATTGTATTTATCTCAGGGGCTGTGGAGCAACAAAGCCTCCCTAAATGTTCATTTATGAAGCTGATGTGTTTCTGTTGATGTTTAATAAAAAATCTCCAGTTACTGCTTCCTTGCTGGTGTTTGTCCAGTCCTGGATGTTCCTTGGCTGCTCCTTCCTCTTCTAGGCACAAATCTGAACAAATAACACATTGAAACCACTGGGTCAGGTCTGAGAGTTGGCCCAATGTGTGACGATCAGAGCTTGTGTTTAGTTTCTGTAATTTCTCCCTACCTTGCTTTCCAGCCCTGGTAGTGAAAGTTTGCTCTGTGAAAGGCAGGGATGTTGCGTTAAACCAAAAACTGTGAGTGAGAAGGGGTGGGCACAGCACAGTGTTCTGCAGGGATGAGTGAAAAGGGACAGACTATGCATGAAAGAGGAGAGAAGGAGGGAAATAACTTGGTTGGGCAAGAAGAGTAAAGTAGCTCTTATTAATCAAGTGTGCTGCCGTCCTCTTCCACCACCCTTGGCGCAGCATGATGCGTCCAAAGGTCTTGAGGTGCAAAATTGAACCATGGATACTAGCCATGGCCCAAAAGCACTGTAACCTTCTAAAGGAGAATGGTTTATTCTGCTGGTAATATCTGAGCTCAGCACTGTTAAATCTGAGGTGGGCATGTTTATTTTCAGTCTTTGTTTTTTGTGATGGCTTCTGTAAATTCACAGTAATCACAGGGGGAGCACAGCCACTTGCTTCAAACACAATGTTCCCACCGGTGTCCTGGATGTTTTCTGGACGTTCGCTTTTAACTTTACTGTGTATATTAATGGTTGGAAATGTTTTGAAACGTCAGTGTCCTAGCCAGTTAGAAAAAGGTGAGATGACGACATCATCACCATTCAAAACCTTAACTGACAATAGTGCTTTCTGCTCTGCTGCACAATTTCATTCCTTTGATTTTTTTTTTCCCTGTTGCTTTCCAATGAGTTTCTTAGTATCAGTTCTTAGTCACAGATTAGAAGGCCAGAAGGGCTATTAGATTGTCTAACCTAAACCCAATTTCAGTGAAATCTTCCTTGAAAACTGTATTTTTGAGTACTGAATCTTCAGGATGGCAGCATCATTTTCCCCAAACCAGAAATTTTTTATCAACACTTGTAGACTTCTACTGCTCATTTCCCACAGCCAAATTTTCCAGAATTCTCCCAGATAAACCATGTGTCAAATAGGTTGTTGACATGACTTCATAGAGAATCCTGGTCATAAAGTGTCAGTGATTATTTAATTAGAGTTTATCAGTGGGCCTGAAAGTTAGGGACTTTATGTGTTGCTTGTAACCTTGCCTGACAACTGAGCAGCATAACAGGTAGATACATTGCTGATGTAACATCTCTTTAGATTTGTAAGGAATTTTTATTAAATTATAGATGAAAACTTAATGTTAAATGTAATCTTACTGCATTCTATGTCATGAAAACTACAGGGAATAGTATTGTCTTGCTTTAATAGGTGTGTTCTGCACTAGGAATGAGCAGCTGACTGGGAGGATCCTGGGGTTTTTAATGCCGGATTTACCACTGATCTGTCATGTAACCACCCAATGAGGTAATTACCCTCATGTTTCACATCATGTGGCTCTTCCTGAAATCGTGGTGAGAGATGCTCCTGAAGTAAAACCCGTGGTCCCTGTGGTGGAGGCAGTGGGCTGCGTGGAGGGAAGAGTGGGATGGTGCTACCCGTCCAGCTGCAATGACAGGGCACCCTCACCGACTGACAAACTCTGTGGGCAAAACTTCACAGGCAGGATTAGTGTTCCCAGGGATTAGCTGTGGGAGCACTGGGTGTTTGGTGAGGAGCGGCAGTATCTCAGAAGGGAACAAGCTCAGGAAAATATCTCCCTCTTGCACGTTGTTAAGAGTTGCTCTAACACAAACTGCAGTTGTTGTTTCCTGACACAATGGGATGCAGTGGGGAGGAGAACGGGATGATCCATTGTGTGAAAGGGTTCTGAGAGGCAGCCCTGCCCTGTCATTTCTTCTGTTTTGGCAGAACAGTGGTTGTTGAAAGTACATTATTAAAAAAATATTGATTTGTTGCACCTATTTCTCTCTGCTGAACTGAAATGTTCCATGTACATCATTCAGTACCTCAGAAAATGGAGCAACTGAAAGTGAAAAACGCCCTTTTTGTTTGCAAACTGAAATGCTTCAACCTAAACTGAAAGCACAACTGGTGTGCCACTGTTGTGCTGAATTCGAGCCATCATTGCTCCAGCTGTTCTCTGTCTCCCAAAGCTGCTGTGTAATTGCCATGATCTCAAGTCTCCCTAGACCAGCAAGAGATACCATGGGAGTTGTAGATTGATCTAAACAGCATGGTAGATTGATCTAAACAGCTCTGGTAGAAATTAAGATGCAAGGCATCCAAAGTGCAGCTTCTCCTAAGCGTCATGGGACATCTTTGTTGATGTTTTAAAAAGCACAAAATCAAAATCAAAACCCACAAACGCCACCTCCCCACCCCCCTTAAAAGGTTTACTTTTTAATCATTTTCTTACGGTGGAAATGGGCCCCTCCACACAACCCTACACTTTCCAAATCTCCTGTCTGGGATTCCCTGTGTGGGAAGCAGGTAGAAGTTACAGTCACATTGATAAGTAAGGATGCTTCATTGCCAGGTGTCAGGAGCTAGTGACTCAGCTTGCAACTAGTGATGTGAAAGGTTAAATCCCGGACTTCCCTGTGCCTGGCATGAAACTGAGCACTCTTCTTGAGCATTTCTGGGGAGATCCTGCAGTTACAGATGCTGCCTGTGAAGGTTTCAGAAATTAAGGATTGACAAGCAACAGCCAAACATGGTGGTTGATTACCTCTGACACTTGACTGAGCATTGGCATGGGGATTGTCATGTATCTAGATTGTGTATGCACCTTGTTTGTAGACAAGCCTCCTGGGACTACCAGGCTATAGGAGGTGGTTCTACATTGGGCTGTATATTTCCCAGGAGAAGAAAACCTTGGAGATGTGGTCCTTTCTCAGGCTTCCCAAAAAACTGTCCCTGGCAGATGCTGCCCTGCACTAGCAGCCCTCATGTAGGTTATTTGTTTCCCAGCTGCATTTTTGTCAACATGTGCCTATCACCAATGAGAACAACGTGTCTTGAAAGTTTAGGTTGGCTGCTCCCTTCACCTTCTTTCCTTTCCTTTTTGTGGGTTAGCCAGTGCAGGGTACCAAAGGGAGAGAGCAAGTTCTGAGATAAGGTGGAATTCGATTAAAGAAACATTTATAGGGTTTATCTCTGAGGACAGTTCATCCATAGTATATCTATAAAAACAACTCTCGAGGTACTTACTGATGTGAGTTCTTTTGAAGGGCAGGTATCCTTTGAGCATTGGACCTATTTAATTAGGCAAAATCATAGCCTTGACTATTAAGTTCAACAATAGACAGAGACAATTAGCTACTGGTCCCAGCAGATTGGGAAGTGAAATCACATGTAAAACCATAAAGGCATCTCACTGTAAGAGAATCTCTGATAGAAATTGTATTTTTCTTTGCATTTTGCAATAAACACCAGAGTTCTGTGAGCACTGAGATGAACGAAGTATCATTTCTTACAGATGTCCACAAAGAGATGTGAATAATACAATATATTTGCTGGTTACAATTGTGGGGGCTGGAGGGGGGGGGTGTTGGCTTGTTTGGGTTTGCTTTTTGTTTGGATTTTTGTTTGCTTTGTTTTGTCTTGGGTTTGTTATTTTTGTGGAGTTTTTTGTATGTATTTAGTGGGTTTCTTATGTTATCCCAGGACTATTAGTGAGGTTTGATACGGAGAACTACTGCTTTCTAAGATTTCCAGGAAACCTGTTCAATAGTCTTCACTGAGTCATAAAGATATACACCTTTGCTAAAGAATGACAAAGATATCAGGGAAAAATGGATTATGAGTATCTTCCAGCCTGATTCAGTATCATTTTCCTTGGGTGACAGCTCCAGAAAGCTCTATGAAAGGAAGAGAGTCCCTATCATTTCCTAAAAGAGGAGATTTGGAGGCTCTTTAGAGTTTTTTGCAGTCTGTACTTTTTTGGATTTGAATTTTTAATTGGAAAACTGATAATTCAACTCATTTTGGAGTAGGTAAATAAATAGATGGATTTTATCTGACCAACTGTGCATAAAAATTATGTATTTGCCATTGTCCAAGTATAAAATAAGAGGAGAGAACATATAAGATGTAAACTGCTAGTGGTTATTGTGCTTTCCACTTTCCACTGATGGAAAGCTAGCAAGTGACCTGCTATTACACAAGGCAGGATTAGAAATGGATGAACCACCGTGCCTATTCTTGACAACCAATGTAAGTTGAGAATTACAAAATGAATTTTAAAGCTTTCAATTCTTTATATTTAATAGGATTTTTTCATTTTAAAGTTTGTATTTCCTTTCTCCCCCTTTCTCCCCCTTTCTTGCTATCCACATGTGCGTGGATAGGAGCAAAACTTCGGAAGCATAACAGATATCTGGGACGTAGAGAGTTTCTTCTCTCCACTGTTGTCAGAGCGTGGTTGAGCCTGAGGAGCTGGAATTATTTTCCTGAGGTTAGCCAAAGCAATTTCTGTCCTTCTTCCATCTTTTCATGTGAGATAAATAGCAAGGAACAAAGGAATCTTCCAGCCTACTCCTTACATGCAGGGAAGGATTAATCTGGATCTGCTGTAATATAGGTGGTTAACCCTTTATTGTACTCTGGTTCAAAAATATTTCTATGTGGCCCAAGGATGGGATTTAGAACTGGAACAGACCAAGTTTTTTCTTAGTTCTTTTCAAAGTGGAAATCAGGCAAGCTCGTTTGATGTTTTCAGGCCTCTGCAATATGGTGAAAGACACGTTATTTAGGAAGAATAAAGTCAATGTGTTAATATTTAGAAAGCAGCTTAAGGTCTCTAGACACAAAGTACTGTAGGAAATGTAAGAAATGTAGAAAAGACACACTGTTATAATTCAGAGGAATTCCTCCTCCCCCCCCCACCCCCCATCAATCAACTTAGCTTGCTCTGAAATGCCAATGAAATATATCGTATTGTAATAGTTTCAAGCCTGAGTCAAAATTTTAAATGGGCTAAGTCACCCCTGAAACTAGCTGTGCTCTTTGGAATAGAGAGAGGCCAGGGAGAGACAGTGATGTATGGCATGGACTAACGTGTGGTTGGTGGCCCTGAGGAAGGGAAAGTTTTTTAGAATACTTTAGAAGTTTTCTAGCTCGTTATTTCTTAGCTGGGAAAAAATGGAAGTGACACGTTAGTGACAGGACTAATACAGAGCGTCCCTGCACATTATCAACCAGAAGCACTTCTGCTTCCTAGCATTAGTCATGGTCAGTTTTCACAGAATTTGCCAAACACTGGATGTTTCCGAGGAAAAGAGAGAAAGGAATGAAGGTCCAATTTTCCTCGCTTGCTCGCCGCAAGTGCTGAATGCGGCGCTCTGTGCCTTGCAGAAGAATGACAGGTATGGCTCTTGTAATGGCTCTGTTGGTCCTGCACTGACAAGCATAACATGTGTGTGTTGGTACTCTCTTCTAACAGCTCAGTAAACGATCCGTGGGATCATCATCAGGGGGTCGGTGAACTGGGTCACTGCTGCTGCAGGAAGCAAGCTAAACCAGCATGCAGACAGTGCCCTGATTTCCAAATGTTTCCTCTGTCTAGGCCAAGGACACCTCTGCTTCTGTGAGGAGCTGGTTTATCTTCTGCTTTAAGTCTCTTACCTGTAAAAGTGCCAGTCCTTAGTGGCTCTTGTTGCTCAGCTCTTGGCATTTGTTGCAGTCCTTGTGATGCAGCAAACCCTGTGCCCTTTTCCTATAAATTCATGTCTTGAGCAAGGAAGGGATGTGCCATCACCTTCAGCTTGAAGTAGGTTTACAATCTGTATGTGCTCACAGTATTTTCCGTGACTCCTCAGACAGAACTGTCCCAAAGCTAACAGGCATCAATGTGACGTTTTCTTTCAATGAAGGGAAACATTGACTTCCATTTTCTCAGTCTTGTCTTAACACAGAAATATATGAACTAGAGGACCAAGCCTGTAAAGTAATGATTGTACAGACATACATACCCCTATCAGGAGTGGCAGGTGCAATGAAGACACAAGGTTTACATAAAAGGGTTATTCTTGATGTCGCAAACTTGCCTCTCTCTCCCCTGTTGCTTATGGCTCATGTGATATACAATTATTTTTCCAATTGGAAGCTGAGATTCACATTGAATTAAATATTTTTTCTTTTTTTTTTTTTTATCTCAGCCTTTTTTTGCATTTTCTCTCCCCTGTCCCACTGAGGAGGGGAGTGACAGAGCAGCTTTCAGGGGCACCTGGTGTCCAGCCAGGGTGAACCCACCACAGTGGTAAAATAATACTTGATGCTGGCTAGACAAATCAGGGAAATATGAAACTATATCCTTGGTTTCTATGTCTCCCTGACCATCTCCTGGGGGCACTGTTAGATTCAGGATATTACATTAGCTAGACTTCTGATCCAACCCAATATCTTTGTTCTTTCACTTTTAATAGCTTCAGCATAGATGTTTGCTCTTCTTGTTTGAAGAAGACTTCTAGTGTGTGAACAGTCTCAAGCAAACAAAATGTGTCTGTTGCTCAAGCCCACGGTTGCATTTTTATGTTAAATAATCTCTAACACTGTGGGTGATATATTTATTTATTTTTATATTTAAAGTTAAAAGGGAGAAACCTTTGAAGATCCCTCTGGGATCAACATCTATGCCAGATGACATCAACTGCCACGTGGAGACAATGCTCTGTCAGCTATGGAGGGTGACTGGACAACTGCTGTTACATAGGTGCCTAAATTTTAGGCCATAGAGATGGTACCTTTCTGTAGCATCATTTACCAGCTGCTCTCTTTTAGTGGCAAGGGAAGCTCCATCACTGGTCCAAGACCTAAGCTGTACCAATGCCCAAGCTTACAGTAAGTAAAGAGTACGCCCTTCAAATCATGGTTATCCCAAGTGTGTCTGGGAAGGTTTTTTGGTCAGTTCTTGCATTATGTCAAGTATCTCTTTTACCCCAAGGTTGAAATTTGCTGAACCAAAATAATTTGTCCTTGGGAACATCCCATCTGTAATGCTATCCAGTGAATGTCAGTGAGAGGTCAATGTTTATTTATTACACTTTGGGAAATGGTTTGGGGTAATTTATGCGGGGAGCTTTGCTAGATGGGTAAACATGACAATCCCATCAGTCTCGGTGTGGAGGGGGAGGATTAACAGACAGCTTCATCTGCCATGACAAAACTTCTTTCTGACATCTGGGCCATTAAAGTAAATGACAAGTTTTACTGCAGTGTCCGTCTCTTGGAGGGACGTTGACGGTTTGCTGCTTAAAACCCAAGTCACAGCAGAGCATTTAGCTGACAACTGAGACCTTGGCATCAAGAGCCAATATCGATAATATACAGCATAAACAGCACGCGAAGGGTGGAAAACATCCCTCAGACATGCAGTGTTGGAGTAGATCAACTTAATAACACTTCCTTCTCTCCTATGCTCCAGGGAGAGAACCTTTTTGCTCAGTGTGTTGTAAAGACAGAAGGCACCAACTTTGATTCTGTTTTTATTTATTCCTGACAAACATGATTTATGAATTAGAATACTTGTTTCATTACTGAAAGGATCTATCTGCTCAGTGCCCTGACACAATGATTTCCTTCTAAGATTTTCTGCCTGTGCATTTCCTAGCCCCATTTGTACACTGCCTTGTCAGTTCCATAAATCATTACAGATAAGTAAATCCTTCTGTTAACCTTTTGGGATGATAGCATTGCTAATATTTTCTGAACATATTACTCCCAACCTTTCTAGAAGAGAAGAGACGTTGCTTTGTTGTACAGCACAACAAATCCAAAAGCATTCTTGTTCCCTTTTTTGGTCAAATTGGTAGATTTTTTAACCCTTCACATTGCTTGTGCAGAGAATCTTTTAAAAGTGAGAAGCCCTCCATCAAATCTTTCAAACTACTTACGATGTTCATGTATGCATCATAATATTTGAGTATCTTATCACTGAACACAGATATTGAATGATACACAAAGCTTCTTAGCATTTTATGAATTTTAAAAAAAACCAGAAGGTTGGTATTTGTACAGCCTTTGAACTCCTCTCTCTGCTAGCAAAGTAATTTGGTGTACAGTGGCATGGGATCCAAATTGCTTTAGCTTTATCATAGTTCATTTGCAATATTGAAGAAGAGCTACAGGTCTGCAACGTGATTCAGTTAATTTGACTTAGAATAAGAAAGTAAAGCCTGGAGCTTATTGGAGATGAAGAAAAAAAAGGAGGCTAAAAAGGACTGTAGAATAATTTCTATGTGGAGAAAAAAAACAAGACCGACATGTATAAATAACCTTTTCTAACATTTCTCCAAGAAAAAAATGTATTTTGGTGTTTAAAAGGACTTTTTTTTCTTATGAAGTGTTTGCACAAACAGCATTGCTACAGAAGGGTTCTGATTCCCTGGCTCTCTCTCAAAGGTAGGAACAAGTTTCCTCCTCTGTCCAGAAAAGAGGTAACTTAGTTTAATTTTATTCCCAACACCATTTAGCGAAAATGCAAGAAAAATATTTCTTGCCCAACTTTCATAGTGATGTCTTGCCCCCTTCCCTGCATCTCCTTCAAAGTCTTATTTCTCTTTTGATGCCTGTGAGTAGCCAGCTAACCAGAAACCAAATTGGGAGTACAGACATTCCTTTAAGCATCAGTGCACTAGCAGAAAACCAACTATGAGTGTATCCCTATGAGTGTAGTAGCTGTGTAGGCTCAGATAGGTCACGCACAGCCAATACAGAGATGCTGCTGTGTTTTCCATTACAGCAGTAAGTCCTTTCCAGTGGGAATTTTGGGGGGCAGGATGGCTGCATAGCTAACTGGGACCCATATTCTGCTACCTTTCGAAGGGGCGAGGACTCACGCTGAACGATTTAATTAATTTCCCTGATTTGCTCCAGTAACAAGGTATTACTCACTGTAAGCAGAGGTCGCCCATAATGAGAGCAGTTGCTATAATTAGCTGTCACCATTCTGAAATGGTAAGAACTAAAAAAAAAGCTCCCCAGGTTGTTGAGTTGTTTTTTTTTTTTTCCCCATTTTTTTTTTCTCCCTTTTCTGGCCTCACCCTTTCAGAATGAATAGGTCTTGCCTGAAATCTGTCAAAGGACTGTCAAGCTATGTTTCACAATGTAATGCAGCAGGTCTCTGATTGTACTGGACTATGCCCTCTTCTGTAGCAGTGAATCTTTCAACCCAGTGCATTTTTTAAGACTCTGACACATCGTCTTGCTTTTTTCTTTCAAGGTACCTCATCCATATTTAATGTCCCCCGGAGCTTCATCTGTATCCAATTTCCTCTGCATGTCTTGGTCTAAATAGTTGTCATGTAGCTGCTGTTCACAGTTTTGTTTTATTTCCTTGATTTTCCAGTGTTGGGTGTGGTAATTCTTGTATCTAGGAGCAAAACTTATCCAGCAGTCTCTGTAGAGGTTACAGGAATGGTGGTTGATGTACCCCTGCTCTATTAATCTAATCAGCTAGTAATGAGTGATGAAAGTAAAATATGCAGTCTTCATATTTGAGAGATAATTTGAAATGGAGAACCAATACACTTCAAAAAAGAAAAAAAAAGTGGGTCTCAGACTGTTGCAGAGCTCATTGATCTCCTGGGCATGGAGACTGGTAACATGTGAAAGCTGCTCAGGTTGTGATGTTGCTGTTGTTTTGTGACCTGGCTGCAGAGAGGAAATAAATATCAGGTGTTCCAGGTATGTGAAAATTGTTAGCCTCAAATTCGATGCTACAGCTCCTGGTTGTCAGGCGATGACTAGGTAGAGCAAAGGAGATGTTTGACTCTATGGCCTGTATCTTTGAGCAGTAAGTATGCTTTTCATTTTCTAGTGGCTGACAAGATGATTCTCTGTTGAAAACACAGGTATTTTCCAATCTTAATGAAATTGCACCAGACCGAAGCATGAATCCGGTGTAAAATGTGGGTTTTTTCCAAGCAATAGCAATCTATTCAACCCTTAACTATATCAAGTCATTGCTTGTGTTTTTCCTTTTGAAAAGGAAAAATAAAATGAATGACAACGGGATCTGATTTTTGATAGCTCTGATGCATGTAGATGTCTGTGTGGGAGTCCTTGTGCTGCATTTTACTGAAAAAAACCTTTCAAAAACATGACAAGGCTGAAGTTAATCAGGAGGATTATTAAATCAGTGCCATTCCATGAAGGTTATTCTTCACTACTTTTATTGCCCAAGGACAAACCAGAAATAGAGTATTTTTCTTCTGCACTATACAGGAGGTCAAAGATGCACAAGTTCACCATTGTGCCAGTTGCAGACCCAGACATCACTTACCAGTGATGTAGCAGAAGCATCTGGCAAATGCCAGCAGAGCTAAAGAAGGCAGTAAAGCTGCTCTGTGGAGATAGGTATCAGGAGGTTAGTTAGTGAGACTTGGGATTCCCCATAACAGCTGAATGGAAAGAGGATGAAAGGATAAGCTAGCAAAGCAAACTTGCTGGTGTACAACTTTTACAGCTGACACCTCTGTGTCTGGGAATGTGGACTATTTAACTGGCAACTAGCCCCTGTCCACATCCTTCCTCTGGATGCAAGGAGGTTAAGATCTGGTTGGCACTGTCAAAGACTTGAGTGAGATAATCAGCCTGACTGGAGAATTTGATGCTGGTACCAGGAAAAAGAAAGTTAAAAATAATGACAATTTAACATACAGTGGTGCTTTTAGCTGGTATACTGTTTTGATGGTGGTGTCCAAGATGTCTGTTAAAAAGTAGGAGAAATTACTCTTTTTGAAGTACCAAAGTCCTGCCTCATTGTCTGAACTACATCACTAGTAGCTCTCTGGTTAATTACTATCATTACAATACCCATCATATAGCAGCTCATACATGTGCCGTAATAGCTATCATAACGTCTGCCACTGCAACTCGAGGCACACCATGCTATATCTGAGCTTATTAATAAGGTTAAAGGAGGTTTGAGTCATTCATAGCATACATTTTCTACTAGCTGCAAAAGAATTTCTAATGACCTGCTTCCTGATGAGACTTGAAGACTTCTAACAAACAGAGTATGACACTCCCTGACAAAATTTTAAAACTTCTCTTCCCTTGCTAAGGATCTATTTTCTGACATCTAGGCAATGGAGAGCACTGCTGTGGTAATGTCTCTATTTTTCACTCTTCTCCAAAGTGAATCTTCTGGTGCTCATCTTGTCTTATTCCAGCTCTTCACTTTTTTTGATACGTGAATGGAGTGGTTCAGGAAAGTCCTGGCCATGGATTTTTGGTTAAGCAGGTGCTTTGACTACTTTGGCATGGTCAGCAGTAATGTGAACCACCTATGCTTTCTCACCTATTCATTCTTACTCACTGCTTGGCTGACATAAATTCCTGCTGTCCACCCTCTGTTGAGGTTGTCAGTAGGACTCTTCAACACCAGTTGATTTTGTTCCTATCCTCTGCCAAAGACTAACGTTTTACATGATTCCCCTTTGTTTTGTAATGATAGCAAAAATCTCTTGGATGACTGAGCTGTAGAACCAGAAGAGTACGTGACACAGACAAGACATTGATTGTTGCTCTAACAACGGCTGAACTTTGGTTTCACCCTTGCAGCCTGTCTGCATGATCCTGTATAACATTTCTATTTCCCTTATTCCTACCAGAGGCCCAAAGTCAGATGCATTTTTCTTTTGCAAAGCATCTGAAAACCATGGGGTACCAACCTGGGGGACTCATCTGAACAATGAGCAAGGAACTTAGAGTCATCCAGAGGAACCATTAGGCCATTGTGTCCGCAGCACTCCATGGAACCCAAAATCCAGAAAAGGTGGAGGAGAAGGAATGTTATAAGACTGGTGAATCTTAGTATTTCTTTTACTGGATCTAACTCAATATTTTTCTACTTTTTCCAAATTCTAAGTTAAGACAAAAGAAGAAACAGTAATGTGGGTGCAGAGAAAGCTCCAAATTTCCTTCTGTTGCAGTGATTGAACACTAAAGCATGTTTAAGACAAAGTTCTTTCTTCATAGCACTTACTACATTCTCCTATACTGGAGCAAAGTATAGCTGCATTAGTGTGAACATTTGCCTGTCAAGATTAGCTTAGGATCATGTAACTTTAATTTAGAGCCATGATACACTGAACACTGTTTCACTGCACTGTAAGGCCATTGTTTTGGGCTCTAGCTCCAAGCTGTAGCACCTTCAGGCTGTCATCTCTCTTCTTGCCCCTACTTAACTACAGCTTGACCCTGATTTAAGCAAGGCAAGACACTGTCATTAATGCATCTGGCCACTGATGCTGGTGGCAAAAGTAGTTTTTTCAGCAGATGGTATTCAGATTGGCACTGAGGTTTGGTCTGCTGTCAGCATCCCATCCATCAACTGCTTATGCAGTACTCTGACACTTACTATAAATTTAGAGTTGCTGGGATTTTTTTAGACAACTTCATTTGTTTTGGTGGCTCACAGAAAGCATGTGCTTTTGCTCCTGCCAAGAAAACAACCATTCCACTTTTGTTTACATGCAGCTGTTTGGGAGGGGGAAAGGGCAGGACAGAATTGCATTTTTAGGCAGAAATAAACAGAAAACTTGAGATGGAATCTTGCTTAATGGATCCTGTAGACATTTGCATGTCCTAAGGCCATAGAGTTGTGGGATGACACTTTTAGAAGGTCTGAATCATCTGTCCCTTGCTCACATGACTTCAAGAGAGAGAAGTTTCTGTGTAAAACGGAAATACTTGGAACCAGGCTGTAGAGCTGTGGCTTTCTAAGCAAGGGAGAAGGGGGTCAGAGAAGGAGTGCTTTTCCTGTGACTTGTTGGGGAGTTGAACTGGGTGTCTCAAGATGAGGACGTCCAAGTTGCATCCCTAGTGCAAGTAACTGCTTTTTTTTTCCCTGCATCTTTTTTTTCTTCATGTGCTTTCCCTTTGTTTCAGTCAGAAATGAACAAAAAACCAGCACAAGGTCCTAGACAAGCCAAACCCCTGCACAAATGTACGTGCAAGACGATTCCTGCATGCATGACTCCTGGGCTGCCTTTGGAGCCAGTGGCTATGCCAGCTGCTCAGGCGCCCTCTGACAGCCCATCTTGCCTGTCACGTGGGTCCTTCCTGCTGTTCAGTGGCCTGGCAGCTGTGCCGCACCGGTTGCACATTCACCACCAGTCCCTCGGCAGATGTTCCCTTTCCAGTTGTTTGTTAGCTGGGGTTGGGAAAGGTCATTGGCACGGCAAAGCAGGGAGGGAGAGAAGTGCTGTCATCTCTTACAGCTCTCCACTGTCCCTCTTCCATACAAGGTCTGGCCACTCAGCTGCATGCATGGAATCAGGTAGTGACTCTACTTATACTTTCTCTGCCGTGGGTTGTGTTAGCTAAGGTCTAGGAGGAAAAATTGCCATTGGTGCAGGCACTGGGTGTGCTGTGAGCAAGGAGAGCTTGTCAATTTCCCAGCATGTGCCAAAGCAAACTGAATCATTGCTCATTCTGCCTTATCAGCAATTTCCTGCCCTTTTTTGACATATTTTGTAGGTGTCCTTCTTCAGGCAGGTTACAAAGTGCCTCCCATCTTCAGGGTTTGTCCTCTTCAGTTTGGTTCCCTGTGGAAATGAAGCTGTGATCAATCTCAGATGATGTGTCCCGCTGCCTGTTCATTAATGTGTTATCTGTCTCAAAGATCAAAATTTCCTACAAGGTTTGTGAAAGGGAGTGTCTGGGTGGAGGATAGCTGTACATCCACAGAGATGATGTGCAAGCTTGTGTTACGCAGGCATCAGAGAGTCACTAAGGGAGAGATGCTGGAAACACTGTTCATGGGAATTACTTTTAGAGGGGAATCTTCCATTTAAGCAAGGGAGGGAAGCAAAGGAAGATAATATTATTATTAATAATAAAATAATATACAAGTGATGCACAGCACAATTGCTCATCACCCACAGACCACCAATGTCTTGCTAGCTCCTGAGCTGCGGATATGCCTTCAGCCATCTTCCCCCAAGTTATATACTGAGTGTGATGTCATATAGTATGGATTATCCCTTTGGTCAGTTTGGGTCAGCTGTCCTCCTTGTGACCCCTCTCAGCTTCTTGTGCACCCCCAGCCTCCTTGTTGGCAGAGTAGTAGAAGTTGAAAAGTCCTTGACTTGCTGTAAACATTGCCTAGGAACAAACAAAATGTCAGTGCATTATATTCTCATCCTAAATCCAAAACACAGCATTATACCCGCTACTAGGATGAAAATTAACTCTATCCCAGCTGAAACCAGGACACATGCTTATTTTCTTCTGCAATTATTCATAATACTGATTACAGTAGTTACTTTTGTTTTGGTGTTGCAAAGTGGTAAAGATGAAAGCACGCATTTTCAGTGTCATTCAAAGCCAAACACTAAAAGCAAATCAAGCAGGGGTAAAGTAATAAAGCCCTCACACAGCTCCCTGCAGAGGCGAATTTGATTTAAGAGCGCATTCGGCTATGTTTGGTGTCCCTTAGCTAAACACAGGAAT
Source organism: Zapornia atra (assembly GCA_013400835.1). NCBI lineage: Eukaryota > Metazoa > Chordata > Aves > Gruiformes > Rallidae > Zapornia > Zapornia atra. Next base: position 209,510 of record VZTU01005572.1, on the reverse strand, counting down.
GCTCCCCTAAGGAGCCCATAGACTAAGATGTGTGTATCTCTGGGATCAGCTTGAATTCAAAAGCTTGTTGGCAGCACGTTCTTGCCTCTGTTATCTGACCATGCACCAATCAGCTAAATTTCCGTAAATTACAAAGTGATTTACAACATTGTGTGATAACATCTCTGCGATCTTTCAGGTCATCAAAGAGCACTACCAGCATCTTTCAATTATATAGGTGAGCCAGGTGATGTATGAGGCTCCTGAAGGCTGGTGCTACAGAGGCATCATGAATTAAGAGATTAATGTGGGTTCCCATAACTAGCATCAGCACGCAGGAATGTAAAGCTGGCTTTCTCTCTGAGTGTTTTGTGCATTATGAGCTGTTGTTAGTTTCTCCATCTGCCTGAACTGCCCTCATGGGATTTGCAGCTCCCTGGACCTCCTCTCTGCTGTTCCCCTGCTCTCCAGCCAAGCCCTGGTTCTCAGGCTGTGCCATACAGGATCATGACTACCATGAATTACAAGAATTTAGCCCCAGCATCAAGGTACGAAGGTGAGGAAAGAAGAGGAGAGCAGTGGGGGAGGCTGTGTTTCACTCCTGGCACCAGTGGGAGATGCGCCAATGACATGTTTTCTGCCTTGTCTCACTGGGGATATGCGGTGTGGCGGGCACTGCATCAGCGAGGTATCTGGGAAAGCTGATGTGGTGCCAGGGAAGTCAGATTCAGCTGGGGCTCCAGACCCACAGGGAAGGTAAGAGCAATGGGGTAAGGAATTACAGCTCCAGCAGTGCTCTGTAGTGGCTCAGAAGCAGCAGATTTCCCTTTTCACGCAGTTGCAGACACAACATATAAGCTTCCTTTTGCTGAACAGTAAAATGAACAGAGAAGCAAACAAACATGAGGTTTTTATTGTTTCCTAGTTCAACAGAACTCCCTTTTCCAGTGAAGAATCACACACATATGTAACTCCTAAAATTTTCAGCCAGCTGTGCTGCTGCCTGCCATTTCTAATTTCCTTCCCATGATGTGGTGTGCACCAGTGGTACAGCCTAAAGATATGCTTTCATCAACTCCTTAATGTAGGTATCTCTCTTGCAATTTGTCTTTCAGGAATGATCTATAGTCTTTTTACATGTGGCCCTCAGCTGCAAAACCCTCTTAAATCTTTGTCAAATAGGTATTAATGAAGAGAATAGATTTTTATGCAGAATGGACCTTCAGACTGAGGCATACAGTAATCTCTGGCCTTCCAATGTTCTTGAAGTACATTGAACTGTCAATCATCAAATAATCTGAAGAGAAAAGAGGAGACAAAGAAGCTGAAGAAAATTATGGTACTTTAGTGAAAATAGCTACATTCAGCCAACAGAGCTCTAATAATGTTTCTTATCTCAATAAAGATTATTATAAAATGTGTTAATGGCAAACTCAGCAGCTTATGCTTAATTTGGATCTGGTAATATTGAAGATTATTCAGAAGATACAACCCTGCACTGAAGAATTCACAGGCTATAGAATCTTCCTTTGAAGCTGTCTATACTGGAGCACTCATACACCTATACCCTTATCCATCATACAACCATATATCTCTTTAGCCATTAGGTCTGTTGCAGTATTGCCTGGATAACAGCCAGTGCCTGGGTGCTGTGCAGGTTTGCACAGGGGTCTGGACACCAAGCCCATACACCAGTGCTGACTTTACCTGAAGATATTGCATGTGGGAGAAGCACCAAAGTGGGCAGAAGGGTAAAAGCAATGACAGTATTTGTTGGGTGTTGGTAGTCAACAACTGGGTGGCTACCAGGAACTGCATCTGACAAAATCAGCTGAAGGTTGCTATGTGTTGTTGGATGTTGGGTCTTTGGTTAAAGCATGAAGCAGCCAGAAGTTTACAATGAAATAATGAGAGTCAATATGGCTATGTTCTTTTCTGACCGAGGGCAGACTTTTAAAGGTATTGTGACTGGATTGCATTTCCAAGCACCAAGATAAAGACAGTCTCAGTCTCTGAGCTGTCCAGGCAGGGCTTCTGCAGCAGTGATTTTGACTAGTGAGTGAGATGTGGGGTGTTGAAACATCACTGAACAGGTTGTTTGTCTTGGCTCATGAAGCAGTCAAGGTGTCTTACTAAAAGTGTGAAGGGTCATCTCACATCTTTCATGTCTTGTTAGGAACTACATTGAAGCAGCCATGTCTTTGTGACAATGAGCTGACCACAAGAGCTCTCCAGTCTTGTGATGGGTGCAGTGTTTGAGTGTCTGGAGGAGCCAAAGAACCTCTACATCCTATACATAAGACCTGTGTTGAAAGAAATTCTGTCATCTAAGTAAGCCTAATGTCCTCTTGGAAGGCCTTAGAGACAATGTTCAAGTCATACTGCAGGTCTGGTCAGTAAAAAGGAAGGTTGGTAGCTTTGGTCTCCAGGTCTGTCACTAAGGTACATGAGTGAGTTTTAATTTTTCTCTTCTCAAAGTGTCATATGAGATGTTTCTTACTCGGGCCCAATATTTAATACATAACTCACTGTTGTTTGCACATATGTCAGTAACCTTTTAGATTCCCAAAACTGAAATGCATCTTGTTTTTCTGAAAATGTGTGCTGCTGTCAGTACCATATTTTTGTATTGAAGGATGCTTCTGAAGGCTTGGGTCTGAAGAAAATCAGACTTTGGTATTAAAATAAGGCATTGCTGAAGAAAGTGACATGGAAGTGCACACGTTATTGCGTGGGCTTGGAAACAGGGAAGGAAAATATTAGCTCATATTTTGGGTCTTCTAGAGAAGTCTGCTTGTGGTTTTGTTCTCATTTCTCATGTACCTGACTCATTTGTAAGCACAAAGTTAATTGCTGTCTTTATATGTACAAGCCACAGATCAATCTCTCTGTTCCAGACCCATCTGCTTGTGTCCAAAAGAAATCTTTTGAAGTGCCATCTCCAGCTTCAGTTCAAGAAAGCTAAAACTCATCGGTTTATCCTTCATCACAAGTCTTAATCAACAAACTCTTCCTTTTTTGGGACAGCTGTGCTCTTCAGTAGACTGTGCATTTCTTATATTTTTTCAAATGCTTTGGGGCTTCTGCCTAGTAGTCCTTACTTCTTCACATTTAGGAGATATTCCTTCAGCATCAACAAAATAAAGTGACTTCTTTGTTGAATCCTTCAGTGCACCCCTCATTTGCTGTGAGGCCAAAAAACCCCTAAAAAAAATAATAGCAATCTCCTCATGAATACCTAAAAAAATCAAGACTTTTTACTTGTGCTTGCTTTCCTAGGTTTAGACTTTTTCTGAAATCTGCTTGCATTGCTATTTGAGCAAGAACCTGGCACTTGTAAAAGCAGTGTGACTTGGAATGGAGAACAATCCCCTGATTTTTCACCTATTGTTAGAATAACAACACATTAAAATCTCCCCACAAAGGACAGGAGTGTAATCACAATAAAGGCAAAAATTAGAGTGGACTAAACACCAGTCTCCCATCCAAAATCAGTCCTTCAGGTGCCTGTATAAGGCTGTGGTTTGGCACCTTTCTCTGGCTGAGCGGAGGAGCTGTGAAGTTGTATTAGATCCGTGTCGCGTGCCTCGGAATGTGTATGGCTTTTGCCTTGTATGGGGCTTTGTGGCTACAGCTACAATTTGCCAAGATCAGTGTTTCCTAATTCATTAATTCGCTTGTTGCTGTTACCATGGTGCTTTTATTTGGCAGGCAGGGAGCACTTTTAGCAAGTGCACTGGAGTCAAGCTGGCATTAATTTCTGCTTTCTCTCTGTTTCTTTTCCTTGCTCTTCCAGTAGGGAAATGTGGAAGAAGCCAGCCAGGAGTGGTCCTTCCAGTGCAATGGGAAGGCACTGAAGTTGGAAAAGCGGCACATACCCACGTGCCTACTCTCATCAAGACATCCTGTTCCCTGTTCTGCAGCCAGCATCTTCTGGGGTGAGGAGGAGGACAAACCTTCCCATGCTGACCCAATCCTGATGACCTGTGGTGATGAAGAGGGAAGATGTGACAGAGACGTCAAGAAATATGCCCTTGAGGCACAGCAGGAAGGTGTGAGTCTGACCTGGACAGTAGAGAGGTGCCCCGGTGAGTGCTGACCCACGGGACGTAGACATGTGCCACCAGAGTGTGGCTGTGCAGTTCATGGGTCTGAGGTGGCTCCCTGTGAGACTATGGGAAGATAATTAGGCAACCATTTCCTTGCCATTCTCGATGTCAGAACATTTACACTTTCCAAAGGTTATTTTTTAGTAAAGTTTGTACTAAAATAATTCATCACATACGAATCCTGATTTTTCTAATTATGGAACGAAATAAAATGTAATGCTGTCATACTAGAAGAGCTAAATTACCCACCAATAAGCATACAGCAACAGATCTAAATCCTGCACCAGATGTTTGTGAATGGAGTATACTGTGCCCAGGAGTGGTGACTTTCAGGAGACAGCTGTTGTTGTTTCTTGAGTTTCGGCCTAATTAGAGCTACCACAGAGCAAATGTAGATGAATTGGATTGGGTCTCCAGAGCTGGGTCTGCTTGTACGTGCATGAGCCCGATGTGTGCTTTCAACACCTGGTCACAGTGGGCCTGAGGTTGCTCTGACTCCCACCATCAGACAAGAATCTGGGTTGATTTCAATATGGTCACGTCACATGTAAATTGTGCTCTGAACACTGAGGCCCAGGTCCCAAGAAGCGCAATGGCAGCCAGGAAGGCAAACCCAAGCTCTCATCAAAGACTTGAATCAGACAATGGGGCAAATTCAGGAGGATCAGTGAAACCTTCTCCTACTGAGCAGAGTCACTGCTGCAGGGGGTAGCTCTGCCTGAGGGAAGGCCAAGAGGTACCAGAGATGTTTGTTCTCCTAGTATATTGGAAAAGGTTACGCAAGTTCTTGTCAGCCACCCATTGAGGATGTAGACTGTAAATCCTCTCCTTTCTGGGAATGTGTAAGAAGTGGGACTGCACTACTCAGGGGTGACTCAGAGGTTCTAAATCAGTGGGGCTGAAGTCAGGGCAAGGACAATTCTTTGCATGCCTTGAGCTTCCTGCCTTCCTCAAGGACCAACAACTGACCACTGCTCTCATCAGTCCTTACGCATGATAGAAATGAGTCATTAGGCTCACTGGGCTCTCAGGCCCCAGAATGGCCATTCTAATTTCATGCCTTCTGTAATTGTGCATGGTGAACAGTTTTTGTGCTTCCATCCTGACCAGTGTGTATAATTCCAAGTAAGTAGTATTTGCTCTCTTTATTTATTGGCCTTTTGCCCCTTCTTCTAAAGGGGCCATTCAATTTTTCAATCAGTCTTCTAAATTAACTTCTGTGGCACCTTGCTGTTGTATCCAAGCTTCTGACCATACGCTTCATCTCTAATCTTCACGTTGCTGCTTGTTGTCATCACCCTGAATTCATAACTGGTTGATCAAGCTTCCGTCCGACTGACGGTGATCAGATCCAAAGCAATTTGAACTAACTTTGAAGTAAGATTTTATGACATGGTATTAGAATCACAGAATAGTCTGGGTTGGAAGGGACCTCAAGGATCATAGAGTTCCAACTCCCCTGCCACAGGCAGGGTCACTAACCTCCAGGCCTTGATCTACACAAGGTTGCCCAGAGCCCCATCCAACCTGGCCTTGAACACCTCCAGGGACGGGGCATCCACCACTGCTCTGGGAAGCCTGGATGCTTTGCACAAGGCTGTTGTATATCATAATTGCTCTCTTGCCATCAACCATACAACTTTCTAATATTCCCTCATATCTACTCTCCTCAGTGTTTCATTTGTTGGTGTCCTCTTTTCTTTCCCTCCTTCCATTTTTCTGAGACCTGCCTAGTGGTTGTTGTAAGCATGGGATTCTCTCCCCCCTCCCTTCTGCCTCTCTTGTTTGTTGTAAGACTGAAATAGGAACAGTTATGATATGCCTTGACATACTGACTTGTTTAATAAATATGTTAATATAAGTTATTAAATACACAGAGCATGTTGCTAAGTCAGCTCCACATCTTGTAGCACAACCCTTAATTATGTAAATAATCACCCCACAAACACTCCCATTGGGTTCAACAGCCCTACATGAACAAGGGAGGTTTTCTTATTAAGTATTCAAAATTGGGCCCAATACATAATATAATGAGCCTATATTATGATAGTGATGCCTACCAAGGTAAAAAAAAATATGGAGAAGTAGATAGTAGAGGAAAGAAAAATGCTGAATATTTATCAAACAGTTTTAACCAGTTTGAGTTAAAATGAGGCCAGGGAGAAAGCGCACTGTACGTCGTTTTCCTTGGGGGATCAGCTTCAGGTTTTCTTGGTCATTAATTCAAATAGCAGCAGTATCTCTGCTTCTATTATAGATAACACAACATGAATACTTACTGTATGGGCTCATATTTTCAGCTTAGTTTCTATGATCAGATCTCTATTCCAATTCCACATATTTATTGCTATTTAAAGAACTGAACGAACAGTGTAGGTAACTGAAGCTTCCCATTAGGAAGCTTGCTGTATAGCCCTTTCTCGTGCAAATTTGATTCTCCATTCTGCAGCCCCCTTCTTGAGAAGAATTCTTTTGGAAGGTGGAGGTGGGCCAGTGACTGACACCTCTGGAAAGAGTTTTCACTTTAACATCTCATTAAAACGGGGATTGTGAAGTTATGTGATCCTCACTTAACTCACCGGCTTTGCCAGTGTCACTCTGCAAGTAATGTGGTCTGTCATCTAGCCAAGATAATTAGCTCTATGGGCAGGGAAGAAGAACAAAACTTTGAAATCCAAGCTCTAAGTGGAGTACAGGATCAATGTGAAAAAGAGTGGTGGGGATATATTATTTCACTGGACTGCATTACTTCCAACAGCGTTGTACAAATTGACTGACAGTGAGAAATACAAAATGTAAAATGGGGCAGCCTCATGGTATCCAGAGCTCAGATGGGGCAGAGCAAGTGTCTTGTTTTCTTTCACATATTCATGACCATTCAGATGTCTGTTTCTTTAAGGTGAAATTCTGGTATCCCTTTTAAACTGAGCCTTCTCCAACCCTGTGGTTATTAAAGGACTGCATTGCCTTGTGCTGCAAAAGTGGGAAGGTCTACTCTCTTCTGGTTTCTGCCCACCATTCCTGAATGTCAGTTCTTCCCTTCCAGCAAGACAAGTGACTGAGTGTGGCAGAAGGAAACACCCAGAGGCAGAGGAAGTTTTTGTTCCTATTGGACTTGCTTGGCTTCCTCTACAGAGTTTGCCCAAGATCCAGCAGGTGCAAGCCCTGATAAACTGAGGATGTACAACACCATGCAGTGCTTTAAACCCAACAGCTCTGATGTCAGTGTGAAAGCTTTACCAGGATTTTATCTAAGCTGAACAAATTGAAAGGGAGGACAGTTAATAGGTATTAGGATTATTACAGTAATAATTAGAATCATTACAAGACCCATGAAAAAGAAATGAATTCACACTGTACTGAAGATTGCTTTTTAATCAAACTGGTATTGAATAACAACGGTCAAAGATGTATCATAAAGCAAAAAATGTGAATCTGATCATTGTGTAAGTACCAATAAATATCTTTCAGTTATTGGAAGCTGCCAAGTTTCCTCAAGATTCAAGTATTTGCAGCTTATTTTAGGGAAATAAGGGCTTCTTTTTAAAATTTTTTTTTTAATTGGTTTGCCTGTAAGCCATATTATCTTATTTTTACAGATGCAGGTCAACTGCAGTTGGAAAGACTGGGTTTCATTCAGAAGTGTGTAATAATATAGTTCTATTAAATACACTTGTTATTAAATGAAAGCTTCTGCCATTCACAGTCTGCTTGCATTACCTTACACTCTTCTCTCTATAGTGAAATCATTTAATGACCACATATATATTGTAAATATCTAATATATTTCACACTAATTTATATTTTCAATTATCTCATTTGTTTCCAAAGGCACTTTAGGGAAAATGATGCAATTTGACCTACAGTTTGCTTGTGATGAAGTGACTTACAGTGGTCAAATTTTAAATTACCAAATGTTTGTGCAAGGGAGGCAGCCAATCAGCCCTAAATTGGTCCTTACGAGAGATCTCGAATGTCAAAAATAATTTTTGAGCAAATATCTATTTGTCCCTCGTTGCTTTAAAGCACATGTGCTTTCTCAGAAGGAGAAGAGGATGATAATGTTGTGCCCCACAGCAAGGTATGAAGTTTGGCTCCCTGAAAGGGTCTGGGGAACCAGAGATATGGAAACTTCAAGGTGAGTTGCTGAGACATTTTTTCAATGCCTCAGTCATTTGAGACACCACTTTATCTCCCCTGCTTTTTTTTTTTTTTTTTTTTTTTTTTT
>VZTU01005572.1:61188-192061 GCA_013400835.1 Zapornia atra | reverse complement strand
ATCTTTTCTAACCCTAAGGCAACTCTTATCTGCCATCTTGATAGGTGATTAATGATTTTCCATTCCTGGAACCAATGTGAAAGACAAAAGAGAAATAAGACAACCCAGAAAAGACTCTCCTTCTAACCTTTCTTTCACCTCAATCATTTCAGGAAGGAAGATGAAAAGGGTAATAAATGTTTCACTCTTCTTCAAGGAACATCAGCTCTGTTTCTGCACGGTGTTAATTACCTGGAAAAGTATTTAAACGAGTGAACACAACTTGAAGAGAAAAAGTCTTTTCCTCATGTCAAGTTGGTCTGGTGGCAAAAAATAGAATTCTTCTGTGCCTGCTTACTCTGTTACCACCCTCTCCCTTTGAGTAACATGTTGCCCCCTCCAATCCAGACAAGCCTAAGAGCAAGAGCAACACATTTCACGGGTGTGCTTTTAGTCCTGTCCATGCGTGCCCTTGCAGCCGATGTGATTCAACCTATAGTGCTTTACAGAGCACCAGTTGCTGTGAGACATCTGTGTCGTGGTAACACTTTGAGCTCCAGTGATGGTACAAGATTCACAAAGCACTTTACAGTCTTAATTCACTTACCTTGTCTCATGCTTAATGGATTTCTATCTCCCTTGTCCACTTGTTCTCAGCCCTCGGTAGTGAGGATGAGCATGGATCCAAACATCACACGGCATGCAGCTGTCATTATGCTGTTGCATGCAGACCACAGAGACTTAAACTGATCGGCAAGGTCTTCCTGCTTCCTTTCATCTTCCCAAGGGAAAAAACAAGTTCCCAAACAAAACCTTCCTATTTGAGTAGTGATCTCTTATGTCAGGCCTTATGGCAAGTACTTAACTGCAAGGTGACACACAACTGTGGTTTTTATGTACCCCAAGTCTCCCTGTACCAATCCCACCATGGTGGAAGCTGCCTCCATTCCTCAGCACCACCACTTGAATCTGATCAAGTGAATGTCAGCTGGGCTCTCCTTCTTATAATAACCTCAAACCTGTGGTTATCTAGCTTATTTCTCAGCCTGCAAATGAGTAGAGAGTTACTATTCCTCTGCAGCTCTGTCAAAAGCAATGATCCCATTTTGGGAAGAAAGGGCTTAGGATAATGTACAAGCTTGGAGACAGATTCTCAGGAAGCAAGAATGGAATGTTTATTTTAATTTATGGCCCTGCTTTTAATTCTTTTTAGAACTACCACTGTTTAAGGGCAGTCTTGAGTATGGCTTTGGTATCACCTAGAGTGTTTTGGTTTCACTCAAAACCATTAATTTTGTATTAGACTATATCTGGTGTGGCTTGAGGGGGTATCGTGTAAGCTGGTTAGCAGGTGTTGCAAATAAAGCAATGAACCCTGAAAGCAACATCTGTCTCATCCTACTCAGGCTCTCAGATGATAATTACATCACCTGCTCTATATCTCATTAGCACTGACAGCTCTTCCTTCCCTTGCTCCCAAGACAGGGAGGAAGGTACTTACCCCATCTGTGTTTGGATTTCCACTAAGCAGGTGCCAAATTTTTTGTGGAGTGACTCAGAGGCTACAACTTGACATTAGATCCTACTCTATATACTTGTCAGATCTTTCCTTGACTGATGTGAGACCAAAGTCACAGTGCTACTGATGAAAGAGTATAAAACCTTACAAGAGTGCAACATCTTTGAAAAGTGGGTATGAAATTGATATTACTCCGAAGGGTCAAGGGATATCACCCTGGTTATTAAGTTAAAACATGCATAGACCACTACCTGTTAATGCCTGTCTGCAAAAATTGCTCTTTGGGGCTGAGGATGACCTGGGTTAGTCTGGAGGTGGAACCACCTAATAGGAACAGGAACAGGAACAAAAATGACTGTTCCTATTCCCTCTACCACCCACAGCTGCACTGATCTGGCAGGCAGAAGTGTTCACTCACAGAGAGAGCACCACAGGCAGGAAGCTATTTAATGCCTCTGGTCTGATAAGGATTGTTTCATTAATTGCTAACATTAAATGTGACTAGTGTGCTTGGTCTATGATCAGGGTTAAATGGGGCACTGAAGCAGGAAGACTTCTTAAAGAGGTCTTGGTCTTAAAACTCAAGAGATTCTCAGTTTTTTGTGTAATTGAAGTCTAAGGGGTGAGTACAGTGCTGTCGGATGAAGAACCATGTGTCTGCTCCAGTATCTGATCTCTCAGCTGATGTGTTAATTAGGTTTGCATGTTGGGAGGTACGCATTATGCAGAGAAGCAAACTGTTTGAGCTACCATTGCTAATGTCACACAAGCCAACAGAAAAGCTATTGGGATTTTGGAGAAACCAAGCTAGAGCATTGTGACCTGTGAAAATAATATGGTCAGCACTGGGCAGACACTGCTTGGGCACAGACTGGGAAGTGGTGCTTTCTGCACAGTTAGCAGTCACCCCTGCACCAGAAGTGCTACAGAGCCACTGAGACTTGGTCTGTAACCAAGACTTCATTATGTCTGCAATGGTGCATGGTGTAAATACAGATATGCCCAGCGAGCCACCTTTTTTTTTCCCTTTTTCTCCACAAAATGCATGTAAGTGCTCAGGATACAAAGACTGTCCCAGTTAACATAGCACGCAGGCTTGTACGTCCCATTGTACCCCTGGTATTGGGATGAAAGGCCAGCACAGTGTCTTTGTGGTCTCTCTGATGTCTGTAAAGCACAGAGCCTTACAAGCGATATGAAGGCTAGCAGTGGTCTTAGTGCTGCAGCCTTCAAGAAGAAACCTGTCGTTTCCAGCCCAAGCATGTGGAACTTTTTGCCCTTCTAAGGAAGACTTTATGAAATGTCTTACTATCCAATGAAGATTTATGTGCAGGAGTTAATCTGATTTTCTGTTCCTTCCATAAAGCACCTGTGAGTTAGTTTCAGTATGTCAGTAGAGCAGATTTGCCTGCCATTTGTACTAATAATTTGTATTATCTAGAGACCAGAAGACTATATGCATCTCTACAGAAAAAAATACAGCAGATGGTTTAAAAGCTGAATGTATAAAATGATGGGTAGGAGTAAGCTAATAATTTTGTATTGGGCTATTTTTGTTTATTTACTTTTTTATTTACATCGTAAAATGCTGCAAGCTATATAAATATTGAAAAAAAGATCTGTTCCAGTGTGTTTTCCTGGACTGTCCCATCACAGCAATAACTTTCATTTTAGCCTTAGCACCATTAGATTACCTTGTCCAGGGTTAAGCAAGAAACTGAACACATGGGATCTAGGTGCTATTTTTATGGGGTAACCTTCTCTTTCCACTGTAATAGCCTGGGATTACTTCTTCCCTGCACAGTTGATACCTCATTCCTGCCAAGTATGAGCTTCTAACATGTTCCTATACTTTGCACCAGGCATGTAGTACAAACCAGATTGCTGTACCAGGTCTTCAGACCTGACATGGGTATAGGAACATCAATGGGTGCTGCCCAGTTGGAGATCGGGTCTTTTACATTCAAGTCACATGAGGTCCTGAGCAAAACCACTAATGAAGATCATAGCCCTTCCTTCTGCTTGGGTGGTGGCATCCATGACTTTAACAATGGTGTCTGCAAGGATATTGACCTGGGGACACTATCAACACCAAAAAGTCTGCCCCCACTATGCTGCAGGGGGAGAATTTCTCACTGTACCTTGGATAATATCCATAGGAAGCATCTCCTTTGGCAGGAAGAGAAAAGCCAGGGAGGGGAGACCTTTGCAAGACTAAGCACAAAGACACAAGGCAGCAGCTGACTAGGATGTGGAGTGAATGAGAGAGCAGGCAGAGATTTGCATTCACTTTGCATTCCTAGAGCCAAAATGTGTAGCTGCAGCATGATAAATATTGTGAATGGGCTGAAAACAGAAGCTGTTCTCCCATGTTTGATATGACTCACATAATACTTGGGACTTAGAGACCCGGACTTCTTCCAAAGGGTCGAAATAAGGTGGCATCTGTTTTTCTCCTTCTATCTGTGATCATGTGGGAATGGACCCTCTCCATCCTCAGTGCCATCGGGGATGTGTCTCTCAGCAGCCTCACATCCCTTTGAATCAGGGTTTCCAAGCAGCTCGTAGATGCCCATGTAGGAAGGGTGCTGAACCAGGGGCAATGCTTTTTTGGGTCAACTTGCTTAACAGCAAGCATTTAACAGAGCAGAAGGACTGGATGGTTCTGAAAGGTTTTTCCTGGCAGGACCAAGGGTGAGATTCAGTGGGTGTAAAATGAGGATGGCTAGTGTGTTGGTGAGAAAGGTGCTGCATCCTGCTCAGACAGAGAAGGACCAGAAGCAGGGGAGGGGAGTAACACCTTGCAGTGAGGCATGACGAATGACCATTTTCTGCCATGCAGTTTGCAACATCACAAGGGTGTACAGGAAGGCCACACTCCAAGGTTTTGAGGACTGCTGCCACATTGGCTGCTTTGTCTGGCTTCTGCTTGCTTGGGATAATTTTGGTTATTTTTCTCCTGCCAGACACGAGGGCAAGGAGTGGCCAGCCAGCAGCAAAACTGGCGTGGTCCCTGAAAGGAAGAGCAGCTGGAAAGTGACTCTGCTGGCATGGGCTGAGCATGCTGGGAACAGCCCAGAGGTCTGCTCTGCAATTGTGCCCATGCACCTGCAGTGCTTTCCTTGGGCAAGAGCATGGGGTGGGAGATGCTGCCTGGACCATCCCCTCTAGGGAAAGGGGGCTGCATGGAAAAGATAAGTTGCATTGAAAGGTTTGCTTCAATACCATTAATGCACCATTTCTTTTAAAAATTGGAGTTTACCCACAGCTACTTCTCTTTCTCTCTTCTTTTTTTTTTCCCCCGTTTGTGATGCAAAGCTGAAACAAGTCTCACAGTCTTTCAGTATTGTGTTGTCAGCCTCTGACCCTATCAGCTGGCAAACCGCTGGTAGCATATTAATTACTCAGATGTTGGCTTACTTCATTCTAATGAAGGTAAATTTATGTGCCCTTCTCATGGTGTGCATGTGGAACTGGCTAGGACTGCTAAAAAAAATTATTTTAAGCCCATGGTAATGCCTCCTGGCTTCCTCTCCTTCAGGTCTCCAAGGAGAAGTTACTCTTTATTTTCAATATCTTGTTACTGCAAGACAGCCAGGTCAAAGAGGTATGATTTACATGTTGTTCTGACAGTGTTTTCAGGCTTTCAGTTTGTATGCGGCACGCAATCCTAACTTTGCCTGATGAATTACATGCATTTCAGAGCAGTGTGTACCTCGACTATGCTCAACGTATTGCGTATTTGCAGTTCAACTGCCTCTAACTGGGGTTATATGTTATATATCTGTCTATGTAGCTGTCTCAGTAGCTATCAGGGACTAAATACCATCCTAGTAAGATTGTTTCCTTCCATTAAGAGAAGGAAAAAATAAAATAAAATCAAAGAGGACAGATTTTTAAGGGCATGTCCTCTTGCCATTGAGTTGATGCTAATGAGCATAGGGTTAGATACATATCTGTATTATTGTGTTGCCTGTATGTACAAAAATAAAAGATGAAATTGACTTAAGCTCATTCGATTGACCAAATGACACTGATTTAGGTATCACAGAATCACAGAATCACAGAATCACAGAATCACAGAATCTTAGGGGTTGGAAGGGACCTCAAGAGATCATCGGGTCCAACCCCCCTGCCAAAGCAGGCTCCCTATCTCATATTACATAGATAGGCATCCAGACGAGACTTGAATATCTCCAGAGAAGGAGACTCCACCACCTCCCTGGGCAGGTAGGTGTTGTATAGACTTTGTTGAGCCAGACAGGAGAGGGACACACATGCTTACCTGAGGCAGACCCACTACAGTTTTGTCTGGACCTCTTTTGGAGACTCTGCCAAGTTTTCATTCCCCAGGCACGTAACGATTTTCTATATAAAGAGTGGTTTTAAAAATAACTCTCATGTACCTCTTAGACTCAGATGTTCTTTTTAGCCAGGGAAAACTCAACGTTGTGATGACATATATTCCCACTGGGGAGAAACATTTATTTTCCTTCCATTACAAAATGATGTAGTGCACATAATCTGGATGATAATTTGGGAGTACATATTTCACGAAATGTCTCAAATACGAAATTAAACACTTCTGTTGGTCTGACGCTATTCGTACCAGAGCAAAATACAGAAGGAATATGCATGGGAATATCATTCACATTCCTCCCTCCTTATATTTTAAACAGAACCTGATGTACTTGGTACTTGTTCACTTTCTTTTGTGCTTATTTTCATTGCTATATGAGCACTGGCGATAAGTGTATCACCAGTGCATAGAAAACACATACCTGTGTTTTGCCTTTTGTTAGGTATGAACGAGCACATCACCACCCACCCTGGTGTGATTGCCCAGGCCAACGCTATTCACTCTGGTGGTTCTTAACATCTCAGAATGTTGTCCAAAAGAAACACTGTGAAATGTTAGTAGATGAATGACACACAAATCTATCTTCCTAGTCATACAGTAAGTGAGTGCTGTTACTGTTACTCTCGGAGTTTATGGACGTTCAGTATTTTTGCAGGAAGGGATAGGGCCATGGTTCTTCCTGTTCAGTATTTTAAATTAAGATGTCCTTAATAGGATCTGTTCCATATGATATTAAATTTATGTTTGTATTTAAATCCAAAATGTTCTATTTAGGAAGCCACCCTTATCCACCAGCCAGGAAAGAAAATCATATAGAAAGGAAAAAGGGGGAGAAAAATGTACCTCTTTTCTCATGTCTCATAATAACCGTGACTAATAACTTCAGAGGCACTGAAAAAAGTAAAAACATGGTATTCAGGTATATCTGGTACAGATACATCTGTTACACCTACACACCTAGAAATTAGAGTTAAGAATGCTGTCCTGATAGAGATGTTACATCTGCAGAGGTCTACATCTCACCCAGCTATTCAGTTCTCCCTTGGTTGTTGTCTGGCAAAAACAGGCACTTGGGAGGCACATTCTAGTTCATGCAAAAGCAGAAGTCTTTAGTTGGTTAGCTGAATCATAGTTCTGAAGTCCATGTTACCCTCTTCTGAGGAAGGAGGGAAGCAAGTTGATGTACTAGCTTAGTTGTAGACATTTACAGTTCAGAAAAATTACATTGCAGATTTTTGGGGGGTATGGTAACACTGACTACCCTTTTTCTAAGATAACAACTGAACTCCAGTCTTTGTAGCATTCAAGGATTCTTTTTTTCCATGAATTTAAATGGGAGAAGATTGATATGGCTTTCTGTACTTATTCAATGTCTTTTAGGGAAAGAAAGATGTAATTTGAGAGCTTAATAAATCAGCCTTGTCTGCACATATTTAAAATAAATGAGTTGGGTTCATTTTCCAGAGACATCTGTCTAGTGCCATTTTAGTCAACCTATGTGATCTCTACGTGGCTTCTTTAGAAGGTCAAGGCTCTTCCCAAACTCCAATGTCACTGCCTTCTGGCCCTAGGCCAGTTCCTCTGGTGGTGCTGGGTGCTGTATTTCATCAGTTGGATCTCAACAAATAATTACAAAACAAGACCCATAAACAATGCTAAAGCTACGCAATGTTTTTAGGAATAAGTGTCTAAGTTCCCCTGGGACAATGAGGCCACAACTGCCGGTGCACTGTAGCATCTGTCTCCAAAGGAAGTCACTGAGTCAAAATGGCCAAAGTGTAGAGAAAGGTGGTGGTAAACTGAGATGCTGTGTTATTTATGGATGGGAGATCATGATTCAGGCAGCTCGTCCTCAACTCATGTTGATCAACTGTTCCTAGCACTTAAGAAAATATTCTGTAGCCAGTTTTGTGCTGTGATGAGATGTTGAATGGTTTAAAATACATACCAATCTGCCAGAAACAAATGTTCAGGAAGGCCCCACCAGAAAACGTCACTCTGCCACATATATTTCAGGAGAACTACTTGAGAAATGGTTTGCTATATGTGGCAAATGCAAGCGCTGTAGATTTTAAACGGAAATGCTCAGTAACATCTGTTGCTGATGGATTTAGTGAATGTTCTTGAAGGCGGGTAACTGAAAATGATACGGTCTGATGCAAAGAAGCCAAGAAACGTACACTTCTATTCTCCTTCCAACCATCACATAGTCTTTATTAAGCAGAATATTAAATTAAATCTGAACAGCATTTATCTCCTAAAATTCAATTTTTCTGAGCATACGTCAGATAAAGTCCATTCCTTCTTCTGCCTGACTTTTAACTGCTTGCTAATGCAGTATCTATTGTGAATTGCATATGCTAGGAAAAAAAAAAAGATGGGATACTTGTCTGGATTCAGAGTAAGGCATACAAAATAAATTTGAGGAAAATGACCTTAATTCAGCAAAGTGCTTCAGCTTTAAGCATGCAAATAGCCAATGAATCACACGCTTAAAGTAAGACTCACGTATGTGCTTCTTGCTAAATTAGGCATAAATTATGTCTATATATCAAATGGCAGCAAAAACTCAGTAAAAAGACAAAACAAAGAAAACCATGAAAGCTTTGGTTCCGAAGCAATGCTTTCTCAAATGTAATACAGTCCACATAAGGTCTGTTTTGTTTTTACTCAGTCACTTTATTATTTATTGCTCAGTATCAAAAGGAATCAAACTGACATAGATTAAAGGCCATTGTGAGTTGTAGGTAATACTCATATAATTCTTTGAAGAGTATGATGCACACTGTAGGGATAAATTGAAATTGTAGAGGACTGAAATAGAAGGGAATCACAGTATGACGCAATCATGTAAACAACAGCACATATGTGTAGATTACTGCAGATTTCCTTTGTCCACTTGACAGGCCTGATCAAATGTAGCAAATATTTTACTTCTAACAAATGCTTGAGTTTTTCCTTTTAATGGGTGAATATATAAAAAAATGATCTTATAAAGCAGAGTGTATTAATATGTCTGTACTGCTTTTCCTCTTGATCTTTAAGGCGTATCAGAGTCCTCTGTCCTGCCACTGAGTTTATTGGTTACTTAGGATAATGAGCTGAGTAAATGTTCTTTGCTTGAACTGAAAAAATAAAATATTATACATTGCTGATATTCCCACAGACGATATGAAATCAGATAGTTTTGATCAGCCAGGAGGACATTAATAATTGGTACAGATCACTTATGGAGGACCAAGTTTCAGCAGCTGACACCACTACAACTTCCTCCTCTCCCATAAGTGATAGGTAAGAGCTGCAAAATGTGTCTCTTGGAGGTTGAAGACTGATCTGCCCTGTGAACTTCTGGTCATGTGTAAAGTTGCACTGGATTTCATAAGGCTTTGAGTAAGATCAGCTATTGAACTAGGGTAACCCAACTATTGAGACCTGGGCTGTGCCACACAGATTCAAACTGCCACAGTATATGGAAGCAGGACTGGCAGCTTGTTTTCAGAAATAGACTCAACTTTGCAAAGGCCTATACTCGCCTGGCAGCCTGTGAATTTCTTCTTTCAGGATTTAGGACATCAGTTTGGGGTTAATCGCAGTAAAGACTGGTATTCAATCTGAAGCTGGTCAAATAAGGCATGAATTCAGCAGGGAGCTTTGGGATAGGACTTAATCTCTACGTCATAATACATGCTAAGCTGTTTAAGTGTATTTGGTGCAATTACATCCAATTAAATACTTGGAAAATAGGTTCCCTGTCTTTCACTATCATAAGGCCCCTGCTCTACAACAGGATTGGCACTGATTGGTTTGTATAACTTGGTCCCACAGACTGCTCTCCAGGTACCAAAGGGTTCATATGCCCTAAATGTATTTGAAGATGGAAGCTTACATGGACAAACCAGACCTGTTCTCACAGTCTTACTGGTATGGAGAAAATTTATGGGATGCTCACGGTGGTTTATTTACTGCTGAATCTACAAAACTTCTATTTAGCAAATGATGAAGATACCTTTGGTGTGTGAACACAATGCTTAGACACTCAGTGCCTTTCTGTCACGAGTCCTGGTTTTTGATAATTACAGAGTCAACTCCTGTGCGTGGCCTGTCCTTTCTTAGCATTTTCTGTCTTCCAGGGAGTTAGTTAACTGTTTTATTTTTTTATAAATAGGTATAATATATAAAATCTTTTAAGTGCAATAAACACAGAAAAATATAAAATGTTTCAAGCCTGTGCCTCTCTCCCAGCATGTCGTCTATTTTCTGTATCACCAGATAAAGGTGCAGGAAATACAGAGGGACGTTTCCAAGCAGGCTTGTGAATCGGAGGACCAGCTATTTTTGTGAGCTATGAGAGCAGCCATCACACCTGACATACGCTGAGAGCTTTTGTTTGTATACAGAGAAAACAAAGGACACACAGGTTTGCTACTCTTTCATATGGGAAGATTGCACGGAAAGAGAAAGCTGCCGACTTCCAGGGCACAGTGCATTTCTTGGACTGACGTTCATGTGGTCTCTCCAAACTGCTTTGTTATGAGACTAAACACCAGGATTAAACGCTTAAACTGATTGGTTGATACTGGGGACAGAACTGTAGAACCACAGCCACACTTTACTACAAGCCTTGGACTGTAGTACGAGGACAGTTTGAATGGTATTTTTTCCCTCCCCCTCCCCCCTAAATACACACCTCAAACAAGAAAGCAGTCCAACAGATTTCTAAGACACAAGAACAGGACATGAGTTTAGTCCTTCAGAACAAGATGTCTGTCTCTATCAGGGCTGTAACAGCCATCTTGCACCAGAAATCAGCCCAGGCTTTTTTCCTCCCCTTACCTTATTCTTGTTAGTTAGTATACAATGGCCCCTCATTTCCCTAGTGGGTTCTGACTGTATTTTCTTCCAAACATTCCACTTATTTCATAGTGTTGCTGTGGCAGTCTAAATGTCTTTTTCTTCTTGTAGTTGCAGTTTTCTCACTATTCCCCTGAACATCTGCAAAACAGCCCATCTGGGTTGACACAGTGTGAGATGAGGCAGACAGGCATTGCCAACAAAGGGCTCCTACTGCAGCAAGCGGGCTGTTGAAATCAGATGTTTTCTAAGACGTCTATGGGGACAAAGCCTTTCTTCTTCCCGCTGTATACTTTGATAAAGCCATCGTGTTCCTTTTCAGAAGTCACGCAAATCTGAATGCAAAGAAAGTATGAAAATAATAAACTCTTTGCTATCATCAAGCAACAAATTATTTCAGGCTATTTATCAGGTGGATTAGACATCCTGCTAGCTACTTCTGTTAGTAGAACAATCCCTTTTAGACTGTCACCACTTTGATAAGAAACTCAAAATCATATTTTTAGAGAGTTACCTTTTCCTTTACCTCCCTGAGATACCACATACATGACACATTAAAATTATTAAGAACTTTGTGGTGGATCAAAGATTTTGAAACTTGACTTATGACTTCAGCTTAATGTAACAATTGTGACTTAGTCATCAGTCAGTATGAGAGGATTTGGTATTCTGGATCTCAAGCTAGCTGGCTTCCTCAACAGCTGGTGGTTGTCCTGGTTCTGGCCAGGCCAGAGCTAACCTCCCCAAGCAGCTAGCCCAGGTGAGCTGAGTTAGCCCAGGCTGTTTTCCACACCACCTGACATCACACCCCCAGAAGAGGAGTTGGTCAGGGAGGGGCACTTCTGGCTGCTTCCAGGGCAGCCTGAGTGCGACTGAGGTGTCAGGTCAGTCCTTGTGTTGGTACAGTACTCTGTGTTGTCACTGGCTGTGAGTGTACTTTGCTGTGAGATGTTATTGTTCCTCGTTCATGCTGATTTTGTCAGTAAATTGTCCTTATCCCAACCCACGGAGGCTCTGTCTGTTTCTCCTCCAGGAGTGAGCCGCTGCTTGGGGCTGAACCACCACAGTGGTCAAAGTTATCATGATGTCAAGGGGGGTCACTTCCAGCAGCTGATCTGAATGCCAGCATATTCTCTTTTGCATGTTTAAGGAGTTCTAGTACGCCTCAGATGGGCAGTGGGTTATATTATTTACTCAGTTCTTGTACCTACAGGTGCCTCTTTGTGGATACTGAAGCCTGTGATCTGAATCCAGCTCTGTCAGCATGTTTGCATAACACCTACTCCCAATGGAAGCAATTATGGTGAAGCCATACGGTCTTTACAATAGTACAATTATTACATCATAGTAAAGGTTTGCATTTCCTGAAGACCACTGTGGTCTCATGTACTTCCATTTCAGGGCCTATCTGGAGATGCTTTTGGTACTGCCTGAGCCATCTGAAGGCCTAGTAGCACAGGTACATTAGACTGGGCACAAGTGCAAAATTAAGAACTGTTTTCAATCATTTGTTCCAAGGAACTATGTATTTTTTACAAATCAAACAAGGTTGAAAAATAGCCATAAAACTGATGGTCCCATTGAGACCAACCTCCTGATTTCTTATTAAGTCAGTGCCAGGCCTTTAAAGCCCTCTGGACTAACAGTCAAAAAGGTTCTGTCTGATAAGTATTTATAGTGTTTAATTACAATAATTCAGAGGGTATGAAACGAACAAAAATGGCTCAAAAGTGTTCCTGGCTAAGTGCATTTCAGCATGATTGTTATGGATTGTATGCTGACCTCTGAATTCTGGGCCAACTTGGCCTTCTATTGTTACATATATAAAATTTACTAGAAACATGGATGCTGCCAGAGCAAAATGAAAGATCATAAAAAGGAAGTGAAGCTGCTTCATATTTGCCACCTCCAGTATTTTGTCAGGTTTATCACTGTATCTGTAAACAAAGGCTTGGAGAGCAAACGGACTCATTAATTTTCTTACTTAAGCTACCCACATAACACTAACTGAATTGCATTCCTGGGGCAGAATGACTGAGCACACCACCAGAGCTGAGATGCAATTAAAAAGAGGAAAAAAAAAAAAGGTATTTTTTGGGGGGGGCTAAATCACAGGAAAAACATGGGCGAAGTAAGCAATTGATGCTGTCTAGTTTAGGTACTGTTGCAAAATACCCAAGCTCATTTTTTGTCATGAATACCCAGCACAGTAGCTGCTCCCTCTACAGTCACATCACCATTTGAAGAAGAGAGGTGTAAAACAGGTGTACACAGAAAGGTGTTTCTGATTACTGCTGGATGTTGGTCTGCATCTCTGAGAAAGACTATGAAAACTTCAATAATGAGAGAAAAAGCCTACAAAGAAGCACCAAACTAAGGACAGCTGAGCATGGCAAAGTAGTCAAGAGAGGGAACAAGCATCTTGGTTGAAAAAGACTGCTGCTATGTGGGAAAATGCGCCTTTGCAGCTTCTTCATAACTAGACCTGGCTGGCTAAAAGGAATGCTTGACTCCATCGCTGTGCTTTCCTCCTAACTAAATAAGTCTTCCAGACCTCTAGCTTTTTGCACAGGCCACAGAAACATCAAAAGTAGTGAAATCTCCAGAAAGGACATCTAGCAGGTCTGTACTGCTCAGTAGCCACGCTTCATTTCTCGCTTAACCTTTGGTGCTGTGCAGAACATATTGTGAGAATAGAGTGTTTTTTCCCTCACGTCTTGTACTGTCTGCAGAATGATCCGTGGACAAAAGAAAAATACTAAACTTTCTCAACACTGGTTTTCTTTCTTCTTTTTTTTTTTTTTTCAGGTGTTTTTGGTTCTGCTGCTTGTTTGAGTGCTCCTTGATGTCAGTGGGAATGCTCTGCTACAGCAATAGTTTTTGATCTTCCCCAGGCATAAGGATTACAAGTCCTTTTTGTAAGAACTTCTCTGACTCTGCATACTAACGTAGCGATCAGACTTCCCCCGATTCCCACTGAAATTCTCTCGCACTAATGCACTAAGCCTTGCATGTGCCAGCCCCTGTCTGGTGGAGTTTTTACCACTCCTTCTGAAGGAAGGGGATGTGTTGAGGGCAGAGTGAGCTTTGCCACAATATGCCATACCTTCCTAATCTTGTTTGCCTCAGGCCCCCCCCAACGGGGGCTGCGGCAGCTGTTGGAGCTTTGCAAAGCCCTGGAGCTGCTCCAAATTTCTCAGTTTCAGAAAAGAGAGAACACACCACCATCTTTGGCTACTTCTGTCCTCACCCTCTTCTGTGAATGCTGCCAAGGATTTCACCCACAAGGAACAGGCTTGTGATTTGGCTCTTCTCTTAGGTGGGTGTAAATCAGGAGTAACCCCAGATAAGTGCATGGTAGTATCCAGAGTTTTGAACTCCACCTGCTGAATCATCTATTGCTGAGGACTAGCTCTTGTGACAGCTAACGTGATGGTTGTGAAGGCACTAGGTGCCACAACTATGATTAGGTGATCGTGGTTTTCTGTATCAAATTGGAAATCACTTACAATGGCAGCAACTCAGGCTGGTATGTCTTGGGGGGAGGGCTGCTGGCATGAAAAGGTAATTGAGCCAGCGAGCAGCCAATCTCCAGTGAATTTGGCAGCAACACAAATGGAGACAAATATTTGTGTTTGGTTGGGTTTTTTTCCCTGCTCCCTAGCTCAAGAGGTTATTAGTGGAGTAAGGAACATCATCTCAGGCTGTTGCTCAATTGTGAAGTGGTCTTCAGGAATGGCTGAAAGTGGAATCTAATGTTATAGTCACTTCCTCATTCTTTAATCTCATATTGTTTAAAAAACCCCAAACCACCCAAAACAGTAAAACCAACACAAATAACTGCTCAGATCATGACTGCTGTCTGAACTTGTCAACATCTGTCCAGAGGAATTTTTGCCTGTCTGTTAGTCAGCCCCAAGCAGATGGGGGAGATGAGCATTTAGGAAACAATCCCTTTATCTTTCATGGTCACTAATGCTCTTCCAGTCTCTGTGCCTTGAGTTTGGGCTCAAGCGGCAAAATTCTCTCTGTCCAGGAGCAACTTTGAACTTGCTCTAATTTTCTGCAGCTGTCTTATCTTCTCTGTCTTGTACACTTAACCCATCTGCCAGCCACTGACTGGTTCTGGTGAAAATAGGAATTTGTTTGTGAGGACAGTACGATTTCAAGAGCTGTCCTGGAGCCTGCAGACAATGCCAGGACAAAAGGTCTGAAGCTCAAGTCTTCTCCTTGCCTGTAAGAATGGCAGCACAGGGACACTGTGAGTGTCTAAATCTGCTACTGCCACCTGTTCACTAAAGTTCTTGCCTGCATGAACTTTGTGGATAGAAATGGTAAGGATTTCAGCTTTCACACCCATTTGGCCATAGTGCAAACGATGATGACAGGTTTTATATCAGCTGTTTCACTAGCTTTTGGACTGAGAACACAAGCTTGTTTTGTGTATGGCACTTATTTAGGGTTTTAAAGATGACCTGCAAGAACCTGGGTGTATAGTGGGCTGTGCCCATGTTTTGGACTCTTGAAAAACTTGTGTCCTACTCATTACCTCTGAATGAATGGGGACATCCCTCCCAGCTCAGAAAACCTTACATCAATAACAATGAGAGATAGCTGGAAAAAGATGATTTTTCCCTTAAATCTAGCTGTGAAGTGCAGGGGGAGGGGGCACATGAAGAACTGGAACATCACTTTCTGCACTGAATTTGTTTTTCAAATGATTCAGTCCAAATGCGTAAGGCACCATGATGCAACTGGTTTTTGAAGGCAGCTGACTCACAATCTTAAAAGTTTAACTGCTTTTAGAGTATTCCAGAATGAAAACTGTGGGTAGATAAAGCAACTCCTAGGCAGTCAGATGAAAAGGTAGCAACAGAGCATCCAGGTTAATGAGAAGACCTAAGCCAGGTGCATCCCCTGGGGCTGGAGACCTGGGCTGCATTCCTGCTTTGTTAAGCCTAACCTCACAGACATGTTTAAGACCATTCCTAGCCTCTCTTTGAGTGGCTGGATCAGACCTGTACACATGTACATGCTAATGTACATGTGCCTGGAAGTCTGGCTCCTTGAAATTTGTGTGACTGGGTGTTGGGGTAGGAGGGAAGTTTGTCCCCTGCGCCAGGGGGACAGCAAAGCTGACAGCTCTAGTTTGGAGGTTGTGCCCATCACACAGCAGTTGTCTATTTGCAGTCTCTGCAGAAGCTTGCTAGGAGACTCTTCCTGTGAGAGGGCTAGTTTACATCAGTGACACTCATAAAACACATCCATCACAAATGGATCTGTGGCGCTGACCTTTATGTAAACTTACAGTCCTCATTTAGATCAGGCAGACAGTTTCTGACTGCCAATCCTGTTACAAATGTCATGGTTTGGGGTCATTTCTATTGCACAAGACCACTTGTGCAATTTAAAATCAATCTTGTTATTTAATCACAAAAAGCCCAACTCTAAAGTGGTTTGTATTAGTGTGATGGTAGACATCAGAAAGGCTGCCAGTAAAGGGTGTGAGTAGGTTTGTTGTTTTTTTTTTTTTTAAAAAGGAGGTTCTTTACCTTATTGAAGCAGGATATTTTAAGAGGAATAAAAACATTCAAACAATAGATTATTATGGCTTTAAAAATAAGGATGACCCAAAATGTTAGAGGCATTTTTAAGAGACAATTTTCCAAACATTGATGATATGTTAGATATATCTTTTTAAAATGCTGACTTTTTCTTTTGTGAAAAGAGGTCAAATCAGAGCCTGTAGTTATGCAGAGAAGCATTTGTATAGTGTACGGGTAGGCTTGGGCAGAAGTTACATGCTGGAGAAAACTTTATAGGTCCAAGTGAGTACAATTAGAGTTGGAAATTATGCAGCCGGTCTTGTGTGCTTAAAAGAGTGGAAAGCCACAGAAATCGTCTGGTTTTGGTTTCCTTGTTAATAGTCTTGCTTTACTGATGTCAGGGTCTAAGTCTGTCTCTGTCCCGCAGACTCCTGATTGAGCCTTGTGGTGCCCAGTTGTCTCCTGAATTTGTTTCAGGGCCCACAAATCTGTCAGTGAACCCTAAAGTCCAGGATGTTGATGTGTGTGAAGCAGTAAACTTTTTCTCCCCTAGACTGGGTTTCATATTTCATAATTAAATTTTCAAGGGATCCTTTGTGAAAACTAGGTTGTGCATATTGCTCAAGATGGGTGAGCAAATTGTATTGTTTTTCCCTCAGTCTTCTCCTTGAGTATTAACTTCATCAGAAGGGTTTGCATGAAGCTGAAACTCAAAATGTTATTCCCAGGGCAGGAAACTGGCAAGTGATTCTGGAGAAAGTTCTCATCTACCATGCTTCAAACTTTGAAAGTATTGTTGTTTGCCTGAAATGGCTTTTCTTAAGGTATTCCTGTGGCTTTGTTGACGTGAATATATTGCCTTTTGCTTTACAAGAAGAAACTCTTTACCTGGAAACTTGTATATAACGCATCAAGGGTGTATAGACCTGCAGTAGAAGCCATGGATGGTATCAAGCAATGTACTGAAAAGTCTATCTATACTGAAAAAGTCACTGGATAACTTTTTCTGTTGGCATATCATCCTTGCCTTTGTCTGCAGAGTGGTTCTGGACTCTAGTTAGGCCCTGTAGAATTTGACCCAGTGAATGAACAGTAAAAAATGAAGGCAATTTGCCTGTGACTATAGTCACAGGAATTTATCAGACCAGTTAATGAGTTTTTCTAGCTAAAGTGAAACTTGACAGCTACTGGTAGCAATGAATAATCTCTCCTTCTTGCTAATATGGAACAAGCCAGTGCTTTGCAAGTAGTACATATATCCTGCTCACAGCACTCTGGACACTGTGCCCAGAGACTGCTAAAATGGCTGGTTATATCCCATAATGATCCTCAAATTGAAAGAAAAAAAGAAGGAAAAAAAAAAAGTGAAAAAGGAACTCTGGCAATTTTTTCCCAAAAGTCCTATTCAGATATGGGTTTTTTTCTTTTATGCCTTCCCTATTGCACCACTCTGTTTTGCATGGAAAACAACAGGGAAATAAAGGACAGAATGTAAGAGCAGGAAGAAGAAAGAGAAAAGGAAGAAAAAATAAAATCCTAGAGTAAATAGTCCACAATGTTTTTTTATATTAAGTGCTCTTCCACATTGAAGGCAAAGATGCTCTGCTGAACAAAATAAATGAAAATAAATATGCTATTCAGGCAGCGATCTCCAGGGCAGGCACAAGTGCCACAGGCTGGGTTCAGGAGTCTTTGTGCTCCTGTCCACATGCTGCTGCTACGGGTTGGCCCTGTGCTGGCTGCCAGTTCTCAGTGGGGGCTATTATAGGGGGCCCAAACCCTGCACAGAGGGACAGCAAGAAGCAGATGAGTTTCCATGGCCTCACTGACTGTCCCACTTGGAAATGACTCAAAATGTCCTTTAAGCTACTTGAATATTGCCTTTTTTGCATAATTTAGACAAAGGTTGGGTCTGTTGGCTCCACTCCTTCCCTCTCCTTTCATGTGTTTCCACAGTCTGATCTCTGTTTCACATTTCACACCAAATACTTATTTATTTATTTATTCCTTCGAAGCCTCTTCCATGTGGAGTGAGGACCCAACAGCATTCACATTCAACCTCAGCATCTGCATGAGTTTGAGACAGGGCTGAATAAGTTTGCTAAAAAAGAGGAAATAGTAGACAGACAGGATGGATTCATCCCTTTCTTTTCCTCCTGCCCTACCAGAGATGATGACAGGCTCCTGATTGCAAGCGCTCTTGTAAGCCCATTATGAAACAGGGACAATAGGAAATCCTTATGTTTAGATGAAGCTGCCAGACCTGCCCACTTGGAAACTGTGGTTTTGTGAGAAATGAGGCAGGAAACTGTGCCCTCACTGTTTGCAGCAGCAGCCACTCTAAGAGAGAGGCTCTGGTACGCCCACTGACGAGAAGGAAGTCAGATCCTGACCATTCCCTCATGGTGCCACACCGGTTTCCCACACTACTGTTTCCCCAAGCTTTGCCCTTGTGCATTGCTTACACTAAAGCACAAAGGGTCCAAAACCCTCTCATTATTTTTCTTTGGTAATGTTTTTTCCCCTCTGTACACGTATACATAAACAATCAAAAGATGTGCTAGGACAAAAAAAATGTAAGCACTTTCTTTCAAGCAACTTCAGGGCTGCCCAATGTGCTCTGTGTTATTCATGTTACTGTATTGCTCTGCCTTCCTTAAAAAGCTGTGTATGTTCAGGGATTGTTAGTGCTTGTATGTTTTGTTATACTCCAAGGCAGCAGCAGCAAAGGAACAAGTTAACCTTATCCACCAGTGGAATGAGTTATTCCAAAAGCCCTGCACAGAAAAAAAATCTGTGTCCCTGAAGTCCACCCTGATGCTGACTCCTGCCCTACTTTATTACAATCAGTGGCTTTCCAAGCACTGTAAGGCAAACAGTTCCTGGTGATATCAACTGCCAACTTGATGAGGTGAAAGAAGATTGGGCTTCACAAGACACAGTAAGAAAAATTTAGCCTTCTATTTCATCCAGGTGTCAGAAAACCCAGGCTGTGCATCATCCTTGGTCAGCTGTCCTCCCATTTAAATGAGCTTATGCCACAAACCTGAATGTCCCTTACTGCAGATTTTGAGCTCTATCCTTCCCGCGCTTCACCTCAGCAGGGATTTATAGCCCAGAATCACCAGACTTGACAGGTAAAAGTTTAAAATCATGTTAAAAATCAGACCAAAGACACAACCTGTAATGGTGTTCATGGCTTTCACTTTGTGAACCCACCTGAATGGCAAAAAGTAGAAGAGGCTGCTGAAAGTATGCCAGGGTGAACAGACCCTGCAAGTGCTCACATGCATGTGACGTACTTTAACTCACAGCAGCAGTTCTAGTTTAGAATAAACTAATAGAGCGATTGTGCAAATGGTGACACAAGCAATAAATGAATTAATAAATAAAGATACTTTGCAGCTAGTGAATAATAGTTAAATTTAAGATTTATGAGTTTGTTTGGTGCTGTCTTAACACTGCTCTTGATGAAGCCAAACAAGGAGCTGTGTTTAGATCTTTGGTCAAGGAAAGGTCTGGGGAGGGAAGCACTGTCTTTTATTAGCTCTTACAGTGTGGAATAACACAGAACACTTTTCATGCAGGCAAAGCCTGCCTCTAAGCCTGCATGTTCTGCAATCTGTCCCTCAGTAGAATGTAAGACAGTCCATAATGTGTAAAGTATCTTTATGAATGTCTGTAAGACTGAAGATTTAGGCTATGTTGGGCAGGAATTATCTGCTTGTAAAAGGCCAACACTGTTCTTAACCTGTTACACCAGACCCTGTTACCATACAAATACTAAATCTTGTAGCAAAATTGCAGTGAATGGCAACTGCCTGTGTGTATCTAGCACAACTTTCCCTCCAGTCATTGGTCAGACTGGATACTCAAGTCTGTTTGGGATCTGGCACAGGGGAGCATACCTGGTTCTCTTTCAGAGTAATCTGTCCCTGTTCCTTGCAGCCAATGAATGTCCTGATACACCTGTAAATCTTCTCATCATGTTGCACTCTTTGAACGAAGTTGGCAGGAAAAAATCCAGTTCTGTCATCAATTTTACCCTGTGAAGAAAACATACTAATTACAAGAAGTTCATTAACACTGGTAACTTTAATACAAGTTCACTATGGAAAATTTCCCTTTGGAGAGAAAACAGATAGATATGAAATAATTAGCACACACACCTTCCACCAGTCTTCATTGGAGTCTTCCAGAAGAGTGATCATATCACCTGGCCTGTAATTACAAGAGGAGAAGTAAATTAAGATGCTCCTTAAATGTTATGCTGCAGCAGCTTCTACAATTACCTTCCTATGGGAAACTAGTCCTTTCTTGGTCATTTTGTCTGAGCATTCACTGCTGGTAGACTCAATGAGGCAGCAAGGTTTTCTTTAATCATGCATGGTAATGTACAAAGAGAGTCTCTATTGGGGGCTAGATCTTTATTTTGAGACAATGTCTGTGAACTGGATTTTTTTGCTTCCTGTTTAATAAGAAACTGTTTAAAATACAGTCCCTATTCGTTACAGGCATTATCTTGTTACTTAAAGACGTTTCACATTGTTGGGACACACCACTTTATCATCTGGGTTTTCAAGCTGTGTTTGCAGAAGGAAGGCAGCAGGAAAATAGTTCTATTTAACTGACAAAGGCAATTAGTCAGCAGGGATATAATTCTGCCCAGGAATGTCTTTTTCATTTGAGTGGGACATATTTACCTTTATAATGTGTGGTGCAGGGTTGTAATTGCTAAGTATCAGCATCCAGCTGACTAGTTTCAAAGCAGAACTAGGAGAATAATTTAGCTGGAAATGCTAATGGCAAAATGTGCTGAGCTGATTTTGTGCAGGTAGTTGAACAGTTATGTGACCTCCTTCCCCCCACAGTGGTGGCACTTCATCAACATTATTATGTAATTATAATAGTGCTGCGTTGTGGAAAGTAAGTGGCAGCCTGTTTCCAAACAGATTAACCTCAGAAAGCTCTGTCTGCTTGATAAGAGACATTTCTTTGATCTTAATAAAATTAATGGTTGACCCCTAATTATTCAGCTTTCCTTGCATACCCTGTTAGGCTCACTGTATCACTGAGCTATCAGTGCAAGAGCTTGTAAACATATCTAGAGCATGTGATGGATAACAGGTTAAATTTAGTGGCCTGTATCAGAGCACACGTAGAAGATGTGGACCTGTCTAGGGCACAGGTGGTGCTGGGCCTCTTTGTTCCACTTGCCCAGTGGTTATCATTGCTGGCGACAACTGGAGAAACAGGCCTCTGGTCTCCTAACCCTGCGCAATATGAACCAGAAACTTCCAGCTTTCACAGAAAGGTGCTATCAATAGGGCAGCAGGGCTGGATGTTCCTCAAGCCCTCCTCAGGAAGCTGTTCCAATGTGTTTGGAATAACGAAATGTTGCTGAAATGAGAAAAGAAGCTAAAGAAAAGGGACAACTTTGTATCCCAGGGGCAAAAGACTTCTGCCATAGGAAAGCACACCTCAGTCCCTTATTAAAGTTAATGATTAATATAAAACACTTAAAGAGGTTTTGAGGGAGGCCATCTTGCCACATCAAAGAGAACAGGCTGTAACACCATTGGAGTCCTTGCACTGCAAGGATGAACATTTTCATAAGAAGGGCCTTCAGAAAGGCCCATCCCACAAACACCTTGGTGTCAAGAAAAAGATGGCAAACAAGCCTAAATTCTCTCTATGTCATTAGCACTGGTTTTTTTTGGTGCAAGACTAATAGTTTTTAGCACAGGGCTAACATAGGTGTCTCTAATCTCCAATGAGGGTTGAAAATAAAAGTCCCAGATAGACTGATGTTATACTTGCTTCCCTGACTTAGGCTGCTAATCTCTGGAGAAGGGCATCTTGCTCCATGTTTTACTAGCGGCCGAAATCATTCTCAGGTCTCATCTTTTGCTTCTGTAAACCACAACCCTGGTTAAGTTGCCTGCTCTATATCAGATTCAGTCAAAGTTTCAGTAGGTGGCAAGATAGGCGCTCATCAGCCTTAAAGTGTCCAGGAAGCCACTGGCCACTTCCAAATATACTGTTTCATTCTATTCCTTTCCTTGCAGTGTCTGAAACCTGGGGTTGCCTGTCTCCAGGACCCTTTACTTATTGTAAAATAGATCCACATCTTAAGCATATTACTGGAATGTCATATTTTACTTGTGCCAGAGCTTGGAAAACCTGACTGGCTGCTCCTGCTGTTGAGGAAGAAATCAGTGTGGTGGAAAGTACTAATTGCTGCTGAATTGCAATTGCAGCATTGCAGACCCTCAGAGGTGAGCTGAGATCTCCAAAAATCTTCACTAACTCCTTTCCCTTCTGCTTGATTTCATTATATTAAGGTGGATCACCACCTGTCTGGTCCCTGTCTCGGGTTCCCAGGACAGTGATTGTAAGTCTTGATGACATTGCTTGCTGAACCCATGTGCAGCAACTCAGCTAAGTTCAGTGAGAATTCATAGAATCACAGAAACATAGGAATCTTTAAGGTTGGAAAAGGCCACTAAGATCAACAAATCCAACCATCTGTCTGATAACACCATGTCAACTAAACCACATTGTGCAACTGAGCTGAATTCTGCCTGGTTCTGTAGTGACCAAACAACATTACTAGCTATTCAGCATCCCTTATGAAACAGTGCTAACCCATGTTTTACTGAATTTCTGGCCATGGCACAAATAATGCTGCTGTAGCTGAGTTACACTAGCCTAAAACCTGGTTGCTTTTTCTGGAAAGAGCCTGTTAGTCATGACAGCCCAGGTTGCAGATCACAAGTTGCTTTTTCCCCTAATATGAGGGACTGGACAATTTTGGAGAATGATCTGTTTTCTGGATCGCTATTTCTTGATGAAGATAGAAACTTAGTGAAGGCTTCTCTGAGTGATGTTCCTCTTCATGGAACAAACATGCAAGCTGGAATACATCCCTAAAGGAACAGGTTGCAAAGTGGAATCCTGCATTAGAATAGGTGGCAAGTTGCTCCATAAGTCACCATAACCTGTGGTTATTTCCTGAAGGGCTGAAATTCTTGAAAAAATTATCAGGAAACCCAGGAAAGAGAATGATAGGGAAGCTTGTAATGTCTGCCTTACATCTCACCCATTAGTTCCAGAGACACGAGAAGGCACAGCTGAGAACAGAAAAAAGGCCTTCAGCCGAGGAGATGCTGACAAGAGGGACATTTCTGTGGCAATTCCCTAATTTCTGTAGCATGTGAATGACTTCTTTGATATAGGGGATGCCTTGAAGAGAGCTGACACATTTCACAACAAGAACTCTAGCAAGACCATGCAAAATGTGAGTAGCATGATTCAAAGTAATTGCACTAGAAGAAAAAATGTGCTTTCACTTCAGTGGGCTTGGATTAGACCTTGCCGTGCAAGCAACTGATGCAGAACTGAGGAAGTGTTAAAAATTATAATTAACAAGGTTATTTTGCAAAGGTTAGAATGCATTGCCATCCAGCAGCTGGTCATTATTCTCTTTTCTCAAACATGACCTGCATGTGAGGGAAAATCAAACAGGACCGGTAAAATACTCAGCATTAGCATGAGAGCTGGTGAGAAATTCCTAGTCGAAAGCTTCTTGTTGAAAAACTAAAGCAACTGAAAATTGAGTGTTTTCTAGCGGAAAACCATCTTGGTTTTCAAGTGACATAAGTGGTTTTGAAACATTTTATCTATTTCTGTCCTTGCCAAATGAGTTGCTCACTGTCTTTTAATCTATAAGAATATTTTTGTATCTTCAAGTGGATATCTCAATGCAAAATCTTGAGTACAAATGTCAGAATGAACCCTCCCTCCCATGAAGTCATGTACAGCCGTATGACTTCATATGGCTGCCTTCATATGACTTCATATGACTTCGTATGACCTCAGTTCACACGGGTGGAATCAGCTAACAAATATTTTGGGGCTTTACCTCATCTCCAAGTCTTCATTTTCTTGTGGTACAAATTTGTACAAGGCAACATAGGTGTTCATTTGTAACGTGCTTTTATAAAATGGTCCCTTTAAGAGAAAAGAGAAAGAAAAAAAGATAAATGTAAATATATATCTGTCCTGTGCAGGAATTATATTCACTTTATTAAAGAATAAGGGTCCAGGGCCCGATCTTCCAAGAAATGAGCTGGACTAATCCTATTGCTTTCACACCTTGGAGGAGTATGGGCCAGATTCATTGCAAACCACTAGGGTGGTATCTATCTTCTTTTGGAAATCAGGTTCTTTGAAACCCAAGATCAAATTCCATGCTTCCAAAGAACATAAGCACAAATCTGCACAAGTTGGTCTTTCAGGTGAGATCTTAAAAATGAGTATGTCTTTTTCTCTCTTGTTGATGTATGACTCTTATGAGTCCAGCAGTGTATTACTGTTATTATAAATGGTGTCTATTATACGGTCCTCGTTATGGATGGAGCTAAAGTTGTACAGTGCACAGGTCCACAAAAAAAAGGTGGAAAAATCACTTTCTTAAACAGAAAGCTGCTTGCACTGGGATTCTCACAGAGAAGACTGGCTACTCTTTCTTCTCCCTTTCTCCACTGGTAATCTAGAAGAAAAAAAGCACCTAAACCAATCCCCCAAAAATTTTCCAAATAAAATCTGTGATTTTTACATTACAGAAGCTCTATTGGAATGGCATGGTCTCCACTTCGGGTCTTTTGTGTTCACAATATCAATTCGTAATAAACAGAAGAACATAAAAGGGACCATAATGGGCAAAACAGAGAGCCATCCAGCCCTATGTATTGCTTCCAACTGTGGCCAGGGGCCCAGAAATGGTATAAGAATACAACAGTCAGATATCAATGTTTCTTCAGAGTAGTGGCCCAGAAGACCTACTCAAGGTCTTCAGTTATCCATAAAAACAAGCCTTTTATATGACTCCCCATTCCCATTGCATTCTCACAAAAATCATGCCCATACCGGGGAATGTATACTTTTTGGTTCTTCTCCAAAGTGTTCTGTGCCATTTTCGGAGTATGTAAACACTGAAACAAAGCAAACACATGACATTTTAGGAGTAGTTTAAGACTCTTCACCTCAACAGGATCACCTTGATTTTGTTAATCTCCTTTCCCCTTTACTTTCCTTGATTGCTTGTCCTCACCTCTGAACTCCTTCTACACCCCCAACAAAACTGTGTAGACCACTGGACATGGCAGAAAACAATCTCTGTCCTGAAGAACTTACAGTTGTAACAAATAAAACATTTTGATCAGATGAATATACACAGGTGCAGCACTGGGAATAGAGCCTAGGTCTCCTCAGTGCATTATTGAAGTCCAGCGGACTTTTCCCCATGCTGAATGCTGCCTTTTCATGTTTAGAACAAGCTGTACTTCCCTTTACAAGTATCTGCAAAACCTGATGACCATACACAATCCAGGAAGTTTGTATGTAAAACCCCTTCTTCTCTCTATTCAACCCTCTAAATATTTGATAGCCTTCTTTGATATCTCTTTCCAGCAATCCTTGCCTGGGTGGCAGGAGATGCTGCCTCTTTATCTGATTTTATAGGAGGTACCTGAATCGCTTTCAAAATGGGACAGATTATCTGAAACACAGGACTGTACGTGTGAAAATCTGCTTCTAAGTTACTAAATCAGAAACTCACAGAATAAGACAACGGTCAGAGCACCTAACATACCTGATATCTAATCAGTTACACTCTACTGTAATTACTTCATGAAA
This sequence comes from Zapornia atra, assembly GCA_013400835.1. Classification (NCBI taxonomy): domain Eukaryota; kingdom Metazoa; phylum Chordata; class Aves; order Gruiformes; family Rallidae; genus Zapornia; species Zapornia atra. Next base: position 166,107 of record VZTU01005572.1, on the reverse strand, counting down.
TGACTGCTGCCTGCCCTCTGTTCCCTAGAAAACACAGTGACTTTATTACATTGACTGAATTCCCCCTTTCCATTTTAAGTATCATATGGTGTTTCTTGCTTCTGGATAAATTCTAAATAGGATTTTAATAGATGGAGTCTTGGAGCAGGTAGAATCTTCAGCATCTTCGCCTGCCATTTACTTCTGCCAGTGTTTTGAGCAGATGCTAGATTTTGTAGTCTCTAACAATTTGGAAATAGTCAAAATGGTACTAAGTATCAGGCTGACTGAATGCATTTTATGTTTGTTTCTCTGTGATACACTTATAAGTGCTAAAGGGAAAGAAGGTATCAGAGAACACCAACCAAACTGGTGATTTATTTCCCCTTCTACTCTTTCGCTTCCTTGCCCTTCCTTCCATTAATACATACTTCTGTGGCTATTCCACATTGTAAATGACAACCAACCAAAGAGTTTTTGAAGAAGTTTTATCACTGAAATATTAAGGTTCCTTGATAGAAGAGGGGTTTACTTTAGCATTGAAAAAATGTAGTATAATAGAGGAAAAATAGCTAAACAAGCAGCCACATCATTCAAGAGAAAGGTTTTGTACAGGGACACACATCCATGAGCACACAGAAGCACATGTTCTCCGATAAAATGGAAGACAACATGTGAGTTGATAGCTGTAGCAGTTAACCTGAAAATGCCCCCATTTGTGTCTAGGTGGTCTGACTGCACCTGGTCTGGGGGCCTGTGCTCCGCACCAAGTCCTGCTGTAGAGGGACTTTGACCCTGCAAACTGTCATGAGTACCAGAGGGGAAACCTTAAAAATAAAATTAACTTCCTTTACCTTCTACTATAGGGGGTATATGTATATCTCACATTTCTATAATGTGTGAATTTGGCATGCTGCTGTTACAGTCTGGCTTGGTTTAAGTCTTACTCAAATTACTATGCTTTATTTCTTTTTGTGTCCAGACAAAAAGAAGTTAGGGAGGCAAATAGAGAAAGTTCCAGTGAGTTGGGTAACTGGGAACACTGTGGACTTGCAGGAAGTCTTCTACCAGATGAAGTGGAAGTATTTCAACATCATGTTTGTAGTAATTCCTGTTTGGTGACGGAAAATAAAGCTGATGTACTAATGTACAGCCTCCTGAGTTGTGGACCTGACCCCACAGGTGGAGAGGGAGCTGAACTGGATCCCTGTATTTGCTGAGAAGCACTCACCAAACCAGGGCTTGAAGGGAAGACATTCTGTATTTGACTCAAGGGGAAAGTGCTCAAATCCCAGTTGATAACAGGCTCATAGATGGCACTTAAACTGCATTTTGGCTTGTGGGGATTCCTGTTACAGATGCCAATTCACATCAGTGAAGGAGTTTAACTGGCTTAGAGGAGGCTGAGGGGCTGGAAATTAGGTATGGCATCTTACAGTTGTAAACTATGAGGCTTTGCTTCATAGTATGTGTGCCAGAGCCTGAATGAAAGAATTTTCCCTTAAATCTATTGTCAGATGAGTCTACAGGAGTGATTACATGGCCACATACGTACTGGGTCCTTTCACCCTTCTGCAGACTGTCTCCACTGTTTCCCTTTAAGCTGAGAGAGTTTCAGACACACATTTTCCTAAAATCTTATTTGAATTTGTTTCTTTTTAATGGGAAAAAAAAACCAAACCAAAAACTAGTGTGGACCTGATTCATCAAAGCATAAACGTGGAACTGCCTGCTAGAGAGGCAGTGGGCAACTGAGGATAAAGGAGTGGTGAATCACCCTGTAATAACATTTTGAATTTACGTTGTTAAATTTTTAATCTCTGTTTAGCTCATGGTCTTTGGATATTACTAGGAGACACTTGAGTCTGAAGGCCACAGAGGTATGGAGTTCATGTCTCCACACAACAGAAATCCATCTGTTTTCCTATATGTCTGCCCTAGCAGCAGCAGACAAAAAAAAAAAAAGGCAAAAAAAAAAAAAGCAGGGATTTTTACAGTCTGAAAAGGATTTTATCATTTCCATAGCTTGTGCAAACAGTGCAGGCATTTTATTAAAAATCTACCAAGGGGAAATTTTTGGAGTGACTGATGCATAATTTATACCCTGAGCCTCTGAAGGATGGATTGTAAAAAAGCCAGTGCTGATCAAAGGAATCATTAATGTGCCGAGGAAGTTATTTAGAGGTTTGACACATGCTGAGTTTTTAAACTAATCTCTTTGAGTAAGTTCCTTGAATGCCTCTCAATACATTCAGTGAATACAGATCTCAGAGAAAAAAAGTTTCTTTGGGTTTCAGAAATGAAACCAGTGATCTATGGTGAAATAAGAAGTTATCTGAAACCCCAGACAGGGCCAAGTTAATCTCAGGTGGACAGAATTAAACAATGTGAAGCAGACTAAATTCTTTATCTTTAACCAGGCCGGGCCTACCTACCTTTTCAAGGCAGAAAACCTTAAAAAAAAAAAATTAGGAGAAAGCAGATAACGTATATGGGATGTTCACAAAATGAGAGGGAGGAAGTGACTGAACACAGTGAGGACCAGGAGGGGAAGAAAGGAGTAAGGAGGTAGCATAAAATGGGAATGGACAGCTGAAGCTGGCATTTCATGTATGTGAATTGCTAGCGGTATGTAAGGAGCACTGGGGGTGCTATGAAAAAAGCTGTGCTCATTGTGGTTTATTTTTGAAGTGAGATTCATCAAAGCAGCCTTCAGGTGCAACTAGAGAAGTTGCTCTGATGGTTTGGGCCTGAAGTTTTGTTTCACACTCCAAACCCTTTTGTATTTATGGCTTCCCTTACCATGACTGAATTCAAGAACAGGGTCACAAACACCACCCCTCAGTGGCTGAGATATCATTGCTAAACTCTCGATTGGTATGAAGGTCTTGAAACCCCACCATAACAATGCTGAAAAAACAGTACTGTTGTACTGCAAAGCAGGCAAAAGAATTGGGCTATTAATATTGTTGGGCACATACTGTAGTTGTACTGAGTAGCTGCAATTATAATCAGGATTCATTGTGTTGGGTATGTTACAGACATACAGATATTATATGATTCATTTCATGTCCTGAAGAGATCATGGTATATAGAGACATGCAGCAAGTCAAACATGGAAAAGAAAGGATGTCTTATTTTTGTTCTGTTTTGCCAGCGTGGAACTGAAACATGTTAGGTGATTAGTCTGCTAATCTGTTCATGAAACATAGGAGATAGGGAATAGACCTGAATTTTATCCAGCATCAGGTCTGGACACAATGAATTAAGAAAACCGGTGGCTTGGATTTAATCTGAATGGCAAAAAAGCATTCCCCAAATTCTTGCACCTACATGCCCCACTCACCTCCTGCTTTGAAAATCAGAATGCTGCTAAGACCAGGATATGCCATAAACCCCCCATCTAAAACCGTCTGAACCCAGGACTGTATATCTGAACATGCCATCTTGGCCTGGCAGCACTCACCGCTGTTGCTGCGTTTCCTGCTTATGTCGAGGGTGCCTGCAGAGCTATCACCTTCCTCAGGAACTTCTGCCAGGTCTGCTGTCTGCAGGGACAGAAAGAGCAAATGAGATGGGATAAGCCAGAAAAAAAGTGAGCGATGAGGTGAAATAAGACCACACAAGAGCCTTGGGGGAACGCGATACCTGGGTGCTATCAGCATAGAGCGAGTCAGCCTAATCCTATTGCAGAAAACATTGCATCTAGTGATGCACAACAAAAACCTACCTCTCTGGGAGAAGTGAAAGCCCAAAAAGAAGTCCAGATCAAATTTACAGTCTGGAGTACAAAAAATTTCCACAGTGTAATGTGAAGTGAAAGTTAATGAACAAAGAATTATGGTAAACAATGAGGTTCTCTGTATAAAATTGAAGGAGTTTGGGGGGATTTTTCAGTCCTGCAGGTATACTAAATAGCAATCTACCAAGGAGACAATGTTGATTTGAACTATTGACTATTAATTTATTAACCCTGAATACAGTTTTTCAGGAAAAATAACTGTAATGCAAGGGTGCTTTTAATTGTGTTAGCATTCTGTAAAAGGAACAGCTGGACCGTGATCGAGTTTCTGAAATCAGTCTTTAAATATCTGCCCTCACTTTCTTTTCAAACAGTCATCTAGCTGGTATGGTCAGGGAAAAATGAAACCCAAATGTTGTTGTTAGAATTACTATGATTTCTTATTTGTGCCATATTAATGTCAATCATGATTAGGGACCCATTGTTCTAGGGTGTAGGAAAATGTGAGATGACATAATCTCAAACCTCAGAAGTATACTCTACAGGCACCAGATTCCTTGGTTGGGTAGTCAGCTTCTCCAAGTATAGCCTGACAGGAACCAGGAGCTGCTCCAAACAGCTCTGTCCAAATCTGACCTTATGGAACTCCAGTTTCTGAACTCTCCACACTTGACTTCTTTTGGGTAAAACATCTTTGATAGCGATAAAAAAACCTAAACATTGAACTTAAGTCAGATGCTCTCTCTAGTCTGAAAAAAACTTGAAATCCTTACATGCCCCAAAGCTTTATTTCTTGTGAACAGGATTTTAAGACACATGGAAGGATTTAACTTTATTATTCCATGATACTTTACAATTGTGCTATACACATAGCTCTGCCCTTTGCTTTGCAGACCTTTGCAGACGAGAAGAAAAGCCAAACGAGGAACATGCACTGCTCTTGTTCAGGGAGCACAAAATCTGAATTGCATTATAGCTTTTTATTTTTACTTTTTTTTTTTCTTCCTTTCACTAGTGTTCACAACAAAGCCTTTTTTAGAAAGTTGACTTTGACTTTTACAATTTTATTTCCTCTATCTAGTTCTTTGCTAGCTACTTCTCCATCCAGGGATACTAATGAACAAAGAGGTTAAAGGTAGATTTATGTCATCAGTGGTTATCTTGTTTCCCTTGCTATTTTAAGTGTCTTCTACTTTATTGATCTGTTATGCCTTGTTTTTAGAGCCAGCCTTTTGCAGCAGGTCATGCTTGTCTTGCATCTTGCACAAATGGGTCACCTCTGGATGAGAAGACACTGCAATAGCAATGCTAGCACAAAGTCAGTGTACAGCGTATCTGCGGATTTCTAGCTGCTGAGTGGAGAAGGGAAAGACTGGATTTGTTGAAATAGTGAACACCGGCTATTTTCCAGCTCATTGCTACAGCATGTTCCTCAGTCTTCATGGAGTAGCTTTGTAATTGCTGATTAGCTTCATATTCCTTTGGGTACTACTGCATGTGGGATGTAGTAACTGTCTTTTCAGTATGTATCTCATCCAAAAGTTCCTGAAGTAACCTCAGTTATTTTTAATGATTTTTCATTCAAGAGCTATATGACAAATGGTTTAATAGAAATGACAGAGGTACAAAGGTGCTTTTGGGAGGAGCTGATTCACAAAATACTAACAAGAACTGGAATCACGTTTGCATCACCTCAAGTGACTTTCTGGGTAAATGTGGGTTGTGGAAGCACATTTTTGAAGGCAGCAGTAGGTAGTAAATCTGGAGCATATGGACACTTTCTTTTATGGGAAATGCAGAATCTGGGCTGAAAAATCACAGCGGGTGTTGTCCACACTGCTCAGTCATGTTAAAAATACCTTGGCTAGAGTTCAGAGCAAGACAGTTATCTCTGTGCAGAGACATGAACCATAGTTCTGGAAACTTCATGGCCGTAGAGGCAAGGCACAGCTCCTAAGCTAGTCGCCTTTGCTTTTAACTGCCTTCAACAGGAGCAGCTATGCTGCTCTGATCTAGAACTAGCTCTTTGTCAGCTTGGGCACCACCTGAGAGGTGACGTAGGATGCCAGGTCTCACCATGGCCCTGGTGTACCTGATTTGGTGACAGGGCAGAACCTTGAAGCACTACCCAGATCCCAGGACTGGGGCATATCCTGGCTGCAAAGCCCCTGTGCTGCTACCAGCCTCATAGCTGAGGACCACTGGGGAAAGATCTTAGTTCCTGTATGCTATTAACTGCACTTACACTGCTAGCTCTCATTCTCTGGTGCAACTCTACGTGGACTGTGCGACGCACGCCTGCTCTGCTCTCTAGTCAGTGCCTGCTCGGGGGTCGTACATCACAGTTGTAAAGCTCCATCGCCCCATCATTTGTATCAGGGTTGTGTCGGCCCCTGGTTTTTATCCTTGTCTCGATCCACAGACTTGCACTAACAGAAGTTACGGCTTCACACGTCTGTTTTTTCAGTTCTCTAATGTTTTCTATTTTCTGTACGCTGACGTGTGTTATATTCTCTCTCAGCCTCAATACCCTGGAGAAATTCCCATAATGAACTTGTGTTCCTCATTCTACACCCACACCCCACCTAGTTATGATCAGCTCCCTAGGGCAAGCTGACACAGCATTCGTGATTTCTACGCTTGAGTTGTCATTCATAATTCAACATAATGCTTTATTGATTTAGAAAGCAATAATTACATTTGTAGAACTTCTGTTTCAAAGTAAATTAAATAATTGAAAGAAAGAACTGTAATCACAATGCGACAGGTGGTGGAGTCACTTTGGGTTCTAAAAGAGAATGAAAATTACCAAATTCATTTAAAGGCACAAACAAGGGTAGATAGACATGTCCTTTAATAATTCCCTTGCAGATTGCAGTTGTTCTTGCTTAATTTTTTCTGTCTTTTTTCTCATCTGACACGTCTATTTAGAGGACACCTATACTACCTGAGGTTACAGTTCTGCCCTGTGAGTGAGCATACCTTTAAGTGCCAGGGAAATGTTGTACCAAACATCAACAGATATTAGCACAATGTTAAATTAAACATGTAAGTATTTGCTCTGAGCCCTGGAGACCAAGTCTCATTATGTCTCATGCCTTGTGATTCTTTCTCTGAGGTGAGTGCAAGAGAGATTGTCAGATAATGTAGGTCTGATTTTTTGACATGGCCAACAGCTTTAGGCTCCAGTGTATTCAAATTTATTATTTGGGGTTTTTTTGCCAGGGGTGAGGAGAATGTCTTGGGGGAAAAAAAAAAAAAGAGCCTCAAGCATAGACTTAAGTGCCTGTTTATGAGAGGTTAGAGGGTATGAAACGTTCTTACAACACCATGAGCTTCTGATCTCATGAGTCCTAATACTGTTGAAATAACCATTTCTACAATGAACAAAACTGTAACTGTTACTGTTGAACCATGTATGGATTTATTGCTTCCTTTGTATGGAGGGTAAATGACCACCATCAGCAACACCATCTACTCCAGCATGACGCTTGAATTTCTCTGTTCCACTTATACACAGATATACAGAATCAAAATAATTTCTTTTTCCAATCCAATAAAATATTATTAATTTAATTTGCATTTTTCTCTTCTTGATAAGACTCATCTAAAAATACTTAAAGCTGTGTCTTCTGGTCTCATTTTGGAAGCTGAGGGTGAAATCAGGTTTTTTTACAGTTTTAAATACAAGTTCTGTGAGCTCTGATACAAACTCCTTTGAATGAAAGTCTGTGGCTCCTCCACAAAGAAAACGGAAGAAAGATGTGGGATACTTACGGAGTTCCTGTTGGGAGAGTCTGATCCACTTCCAGAACTTCCCTTTTTGGTTTTCTGGGCTAAGGAAGTCCCAAACCGAAGTGTTTCATACACAGGGTCAACCTTATTTCCACAGGCTGCAACAGAAGGAGCAAAACATGCATCAATCCCTTGAAGATATTTCTGGTCATGTTGTTGCTCCACTTGGAGAAACACCTGCCTCTACCAACATGTTGGCATGTGTGCTTAGATACAAGTTGAGAGACTATCCTGATAAGAAAGAGTTTGATGAATTTAGTGGAATTAGCTTTTGCTAGTGATTTTCTGCTGCCACTCTGCTCCCATAGGGATCATTCTCCCCTCATACAGGTTCTTTTGAGTCCCTGACCTTGTTTTGGCTCTCTTCACCTGCCATCTTCCTTTAATCACCACTGATGGTGCCTACACTGAGGTAAGAAAGTACCAGGAGGCTTTAATCCATGTTTGCTGTCAGTTCCCACCACTGACCTCTTGGATTACTCTCAACAGTAAACACTTGAAGGAGAAAACCCTGCACTGTGCCTGAGCATCCTTGTAGTATAGGTGGCCAACACCTTTATCCATCTACCCTCACAGTGCTCCTACTTGGCTAAAATGGACAAATGGGACGGCCTGGATCTTCCTTGAAAAGCAGTGACATCCCCACTGTAGGACCATATGGGGTCCAAAAGCAAGCATGAGTAAGTACCTGCTGTTGGGAATGTCCCCAGGTTGCTCAACTCAGTCTAGGGGTAGCCAGAAAGGCCACCACACCCACTGGCAGATGTCTGTTCAGTTCTCATTCCCATTCTCCCGGATAAGTGGCACCAAAAGTCATCTCCCACGGCAGAGAAATTGGTATCTTCAATTGGTATGAGCGATTTCAGTTCAAATCCTCTTCTACATACTGCATTATTAGACCTCAGCCTCCCTTGCCGTACAAGACAGCAGACACATAGAGTATAGGACATTTATGGGACTGTGCAGGAGGGAAATTTTGGCCAAAGTACGGAGAAAATATATGGGTCTGTGAATTTTGATGAGACTTAAGCACATCTCATTTTTTAGCTTGAGATCAAAACGTTTCTATTACTTCCGACAAAAATGACACAAGTATTTTAGAAAGTGAAACTTAGATGAAATCCATGTCATTCCCCCTTTTTTTTTTTTCTTTTTTACTGCTGAAAACAACAAAGTAAATGTCCTGAGACAAGCTGGTTTAAAATGATTGCTGAGTTTTGACTTTCAGTTTTTGTAATGTCATGCTTGTCTGGTCAAAGTACTTGTGGGGAGAAGTATTTTCCAGAATCAACTCAACTTCTTCACTTCAAAATGTTTCTTTTCAGGAATTTGGTATTACAGTAAGCAGAATCTGGTCTCTTAAATACTTGGATATTGTGTAGACATGGTCAACAATAAAAAAATATGAGGAACGTCAGAAATGTGTATAAAAAAGGACAGGAACCTAGCTACGTCCCTCAAAAGCCTGAGCAGTGTTTTGAATGCCTCTCACTGTTTTGATCCCTCTGCTTTTTCTCTGGCTCTTCCCAGCTCAGGCCTTAACCAGTGTTTCTTCCCTTTGAAGTTCCTACCTTGATCTCAGGTAGTGATTATAAACAGAGTAATTGCTAAGAGGTTATATATGTGGGGGGGTTGAGTGAAACACACAATAAACACACCCTCTCCTCTTCCAGCTTTGTATCTTTGAAGTGGTCCTTTCCTGAGATGGCAGAAGGGCACCCAGTCACCGAAAGGAGCTGGAAGGCTGCTGAGGGTAAATACCACGGCTGGAAGTCTGCCGCTGCTGTTGCAGAGCACTGCCAAAGGGAGACTGAATGGAAAAGCAATCAAAACCTACCAATAGGCATCACTTCTTTGATGCAGCCAAACTGTTCATGAATGAGTAGTGGTGAGCTGTAGTACCGTCGAAATCCCTTTGGCTGGAGGGAGAAAAAGCAAAACCAAGTGAAGTGCATTGCTGCCATGGTTGGTGTAGTAGAAATAACCTCAGGTCTCCAGCTAATGGCGTTAACACTGTGGAAAGGCTGGAAATTTGCCTCCTGTTGTTGAGTCACTGTGGGGTGATCAAGGATTTATTTGATTTTTCTCCTGGAAAAAAAAATTATAAATCCTGTATTTATGAGGAAGGAGGGGCTCATTTTCCCTCCTCTTTTACCTTTTTTTTTTTTTGTCTTACACAAAAGCAGCACCATTTAATTGCAGCGAAAGTGCTGAATCATTGGAAGCACTGGGAAGTTTCCCTCTCCCTTTCTCCTATAAGGTGAATTTACAAAGGTAATGTGAATTTACATTGTTTTGCATTTGCTAAACTTGCAACTATCCCCACCCTAACTCCAAATCCACATGTTCCCATAGATTCACTTGTGAAACCCAAGGAATTTAGAGCCTTTCTATGTTTTTCTTTTCCCTAAGGTTTGCTGCTGAATGACTGCTGTTTACACTGCTTTTTTTGTCAAAACACTCTCCAGGTTGTCACCAGATGTCCCCTCGATGTCCATTTGTAGAGAAATGCACTGCAACATACTATAGCTGTACCATAAAAGAGTATCACCATATGGCGAGCAATGGTGCTCTTTGGAACCCTAAACCTCATTCGCAGATGGTTAAATATTTCCTGTTACCTATTTCCTATTTTACCTAGCAAATACCTCAGACAAAGGTTGAGTACCCAAAATTAAGGTGCTAACATCTAAGTCTTTGGAAATGGCCTTCAAAGTATTAGAGATTCACAAATGGTCTCTCAAATTTCTAACCTGTGAGTCTCTTCCTGTCATAGCGAGAAGTGGAAAAAGCCTCGTGGATATGTGCATATTTTCCAGATCCTATCTTCAATATACATCAAAAAATGACAGACAACTAGTTCTTTTGCTAATGGGCTGCAGTATAGATTGAGAAGGAATTAGGGGACTGATAAATTTGGTTCCTTACAGAAATAAATTCCAGATTCTCTAGCCTTGGTTTGCCCCCAAACTAGAATCAGACACAACATGAGCTCATAAAGCTCCTGTGACTTTGCTGGATGACTTCCTGCTGTAAATTTAGCCTCTGCTCTTCTGGTTTTCTAAAACAGTGACCACAAGAGCTAAGGCTGGAACCAAGACATACACAAAACAATGCATGTCATTTAGTATTTCACTTGTCCAGGGTTTTTCAATGATGTCATTTAGCTCTTCACAGACCAACCTCCTATACCAGAAGGGCTCACACTAGGGCCACAATTAAGGTTTGAATACATAAGGATTTGTCTCAGGTGTATAAACAATAATAGCTTGGAGAGAATCATAGAATGGTTAGGGTTGGAAGGGACCTTAGAGATCATCAACTTCTAACCCCCCTGCCATGGGCAGGGACACCTCTCACTAGACCAGGTTGCTCAAGACCCTGTGCAACCTGGCCTTGAACATCTCTAGGGAGGGGACATCCACCACTTCCCTGGGATACCTGTGCCAGTGCCTCACCACAATCGTAGTGAAGAATTTTCTCCTAATATCCAATCTAAATCTACCCCCCTTCAATTTGAAACCACTCTCCCTCGTCCTATCACTACATGCCCTTCTAAAAAGTCTCTCCCCAGCTTTCCTGTAGGCCTTTTCAGGTACTGGGAAGCCACTATAAGGTCTTCTCCAGGCTGAATAACCCCAACTCTCTCAGTCTGTCTTTGTAGGAGAGGTGCTCCAGCCCTCTAATTATCTTTGTGGCCCTCCTCTGGACCCATTCCAACAGTTCCATGTCTTTCTTATGTTGGGGACTCCAGAACTGGACACAGCCTTAAGAGAGACGAGTAGAAGGGTGGAGTAGAGGGCACCCCCCTCCACCTGCTGGCCATGCTCCTTTTGATGCAGCCCATGATAACCATACCATATGGCATTCTGGGCTGTGAGCATGCATTGTCGACGCACTGTTGAGGAAGGATTTAATCAGTGAAAGGTTGGTTTTCTAGCCCTTTTGAAGTCAACACTTGCACTGTTTTCACCATTTAACAGAGTGAAACTGCTTGGGTTTTGCTCATATTTCTCTCTGGTGCCTTCAGATTGCAACAGAGAAGATCTGAAACATGAACATACGTATTCTCTTTTCCTACTCCAAATTATTGATTTTACAAGTTCTTTTCAAAAGAATAACCAAAAGAACCATAGTCCCATAAAAGTCATGAAGTTGGGTTAAAATTGTCTCAAACACAGTGTCCTCGTGCCTTTGCTGATAGTGAGAATTTGCTGCTTGGAAGGTGACTTAGGCACTAAAGTGGTGTGTCCACAGAGGGGCAAATCTCACAGCCTCTCCTACTGAGAGATTGCTTCAAACTCTGTAATGTCTCACTGTGGAATAGCTTTTGGTTTTCTTTTTAAGATTAATTATGGTTTTTCTTCAAGCCCTGCAAGTGGAAAAAAATCCAATAAAGCATAATTTGAAGGATTTTTTCATTTGTTAAACTTCATTGAAATATTTTGATTAATTTATAGCATTCCTTGAGAGATTTATAGTACAGCAAGTACAGTTCAAATCAAGGGAATTACGTAACTGTATCTTCACATCCTCAAAGCAGACCTGATTTCTCTTTCATTTTTATTCAGGTTTTTGAATAGTAGCAATTCCCCAAATTTGTAATAGGTTACAACCTGGTCTCACTTTTCCTGCCTTGGCAAAGCGACCCGGTGTCAGTCCTGTTAATGCACCAGCTAAATGCCAGCCGGGGGGTTCAAGTACCCAACGAGGCTCCAGCGCCACGTGGTGCTTCCAGCTTCACTTGCCACCCTGAGCTGCTCACTTACCAGCTTGCCCATGCAACGCTGTTGTCCAATACTGTCTGCACACTTGTGGTGGATGCTCATCTTACAAGCCTTGCAGCGCAGCCCGTGCTTAGCATTTGTCCCTGTGAAATGCACAGAAACCATTTAATTAGACAAAAATCAATAGTTTCCATGCATTTAACAAATGACCTGAAAGAACTGATGGGGAGGTCAGATGCAGTAGAGTAAATACTGACAGCACTCTTCACCTTGCCTACTTTTTTTTATATGCATTTACACATGCAGTTTCTTTACAGCTTCTCCATATTGGGCATTTCTCCCTCAGTCTCTTTCTTAGACTATCACTGCCTTTAGATATATATTGGATTATGCTCTGATTTATGATAGTCTTATCAGTAATGTCTCTGCCTCATGAATATCAAGCAAAATCTCTTTGCTATTTTGAAAAGGGCCGGCATGAGAGGCATGCACGGCTGGAGGAGCCACGGGAGGAGCACCCAGGCTCCGGAGCTGACCTGGGGAGCCAGGCCATCAGAGGAGGGCCAGGTTTTGTGGGTGAGAGGTAGCTCCAGGGGTGTGTGAGAAGGCTAAGCCAGCACTCTTACCACTGCGCACCCATGCACTGGGGACTGCTGTTCACCTCCCTGGGCCAACACTCAGAGGGAGGGTACAGGAAGGGCTCCTTGCACATCCCTCTCTGACCTTGCTCTCCTTCACTGGCAGTGAAAAAACTTCAGTGCAGCAGGTAGGGGAGCTCCAGGAGAAATTTCGCCTTACAGAAGCAGACTTCTCCCACTTAGGCAACAGTAGCTCTGCATTATCTTCAGTGTGGACCTACTCTTAAATGACAGAGCCAAGTCTGTTTGCTTCCAGGCAGGAACAGTCACTCTTATTCATACACTTGTAAGACTTCCTAAACAACGCAGAAGCAGTTAAGCTGCAGCAACTCTTTTATCCCCACAGGACCGAGTAAATGGAACAAGTAAACAACATGTCAGTTCATTATCATCTACTGTGCATGTGAGTAAGAAACAAGGTAGTAAAAAAAAAAAACCAAACTAAAAACTCTTGACATTTTAACTGGCCCTCATTAGTCAGACATGATAGGAATATTAGTCAGAAGGAGCCTGCATCGGAAAGTACTCATGTAGCTCAGTTATTTGAGTAGTCAACGCCACGTAGGTGCCGCTGACTTCATTCAGTGAAATGCTATGTCTGAAAAAAGCACTTCAGGCAAGGACTCGTCAAATTGGTGACAAAATCTGAGCCTTGACAAGACCATTTTCAGGGGGAAGGGGTCCCTGAAGTGGCCACTTTCCAGCCAGATAGAGGCAGGCTGGAAGAGCAGAGGGGAAACTGCAGCAAACAGAGGTCAGACATTTCACCTGTGCCCTTCTTGGAGGACAGGGAAGAGACATCCTCCCTGCCTTCCTACTGAGACTGCTGGAGAGATGAGGAGTGAATGGGGTTGAGTGTGAGGTGCACCCTGGGGACTCCCATGGAGCAGGGATAGATCCTGCTCCACACTTGCTGCCTGCCTGGTCCCCCTCAGTTGTGCTGATGCACGGTGCCTCATGGCTTGGGTATGGGAAGAGGTCTAACCTCATTCCAGGGGTCTTTTATCCCATCAAACACAGGATTTACTAAAAGAACACATCCCTGGGTTTTTTTGGTAGTATGTTTTGGGGTTTTTTTTCTGCATGGCTGCACCTGGATTACTGTGCTGTGAGGATATTTTCAGTTACAGTTTCTTTTCAACAACACACGCTCAAAACAATATTGATTTCTGTGGCTTTGTGCTTTTATTACTGATGATGAAATGCTGAATCACCTTTCCTGATGGTCAACAACTGACACAGTGAGAAAATAGGGCTTCCTCTGCATGTTTTTATTATATTTATAGGCGGGAATGAAAAAAAGGAACATGACTTCGTACTTTCTCTATACAACATGTATTTAGTGTCAGTGCTTACATGGCCTAATTCTTCTCTCACTCTGGTCTGTACTGGCATAAGTCTTACTGGCTTTACCAAATTACTTCTGAAATTCAGCTGAAAAGGCAGTAAGTCTCACAGTCATTTCTGCTGTGTTACACTCTTCCAGGCATTTTAAGTGTTAACATTACAAGGTGGATATTGATCCTGACGTGTTATAACCACGTGATCACAGAAGATACACGTCTGTCAATGTAATTGCACACTCAAATGATGTGCAAAATGAATTCAAAGTATCTGTGCTACTTCCAAAAGTCAAACCCACACTTCTTCAGGACAGAAATCTGTGGTCATGCAAAAAGGAGCAAGATAATAAATAACAAAAGAGCAACACTATATTTCTATTGCTGAATGCCATCTGTTACCTGTGGGTAGGTAAGACGGGGCTTCAAAGAGAGGAAAAGTATTTCAGTCACACACACTTGAGTCTACAAGAAGTCTTTGAAAATCTATGTGAAATTCCCTACAACTACCAAAAGCTCCAATCTTTAATTCATTGCCATTTCTAACTACTTGGCTTACTGTAGGTCTAGGCAGCTTGGTAATAATTTGCATGTATCTCCCCACCTCCCACTGAGGAATAAATAAAGAAGAAACATTTATTCTGTATTTACACTTAACTACCACAGCTCAAGCTCTGAAAATGACATTTCTACAAAACACATTTTGTTTTTCCCCCCAGGATAACTAGTTCTTCTTCAGTTTCTGATCTCCATCACACTAAATCAAATCCCCTCAGGGAATCATTGCTAAGCTATTTCAAAACTGTGTGCCCAAGATTAGAAAACTACATAGTGGCAATGTATCTGATCCAAAAGTTCCTGAGATTCAGAACTGAAGCACAGCCACAGCTCACATCATGGAGAAGCACAGACCCACATTCGGTAGAAGTGTAAATGAGACCAGGGTTTGACCCATTGCATTAGGCTTTGGCTTCCCATGTCAGTAAGCTTGTTGACTTTGCAGTTGCCTGCACAGGGTTGGTTTTGGAAGACATCCTGTTAGTTTGAAATGGAGAAAAAGCAGGCAGAACATGGAACTTGCAAACAAGTTATATAAAGCTGAGTGAGTACGGTGAGACTTCTACAGTCATGCCTGTATAACAACGGAAGTATTTCATAATGCCTAACGTGGTGGCACAGGATACACTACTGTACTGAAACATTATTTGCCAATGAATTCCCCAGAGAGAATGAGAAAGCTGGAAATTTGGTCTGAACCTACAGAAAATAAGTGGTATTAACGATTAAAAGTAAAAAAAATTACAATAACAACAACAATAACACCACCATGAGGGGACAGGCTATCTGAGAGGAATTTGTACCATTTCACTTATTTGCCATGGGGTACCAGGGTTTTTTTGACCTAAAAAACCTCTCTGTGGTGCGCTTATTCCCACTGGGTTAATCTTTCTGTAGAGTGAAGCATGGGGGAGCAGAAGAGTAAGGAAAGAGTTCACATCTGAGATGGCCACAGAAGAGTCTGGAAAGGGCAGTGTTCTGGGATACTAAAATGCTCTCCTTGGAGACTTCTGCCAAATGTACTCTGATGACATGCAAGGCTGATCCCCACTCTCCTGCTTGCTTCCTGCTCCCTAAACAGCTGACAGTCTGATTGCAACCTACCATTTATTCCCATTAGTGGTCATTCCCCTATGCCAACCTTAAAGCACAGCTGGAAGCTACTAGTATGAAGTACTCACTGAAATGTCTCAGCCCACCTGGAGTCATTTCCACTTGTGGTGGCATAGAGGATCTAAAGGCTTAGCAGTTAAACCAAACTTGAAATACCTTAACCACTTTTTTAATTCTGGTTTTCTTTCAAAGGGGGAGTAGACTAACAGCTTTGATGGACTTTCTGATGGACCTTCAAAAAGTAAACATCCCTCCCACCTTCTTGTCCAAAGACCCTTACTAAGATTACTTAAATTGTTAAATGCTGAGCATGCCAGAACCAAGGTTCTGCTCAGTCACTTTTTGATTGCAATCTAGGGATGGGATTGTGACTATTTTTATTCAAGACACACTACTTCACTCAATGAACAGGGTGGACAGTGTTCAATGAATGGGCAGTTCTATTCAATACTTCTTTTCCACTTTCATCAGTCAGTGTATGTCCCTAAGCATCATCTCTTGAGTACAATATTAACCTGATGACAAAGTCAAGGTGATTAATAGCCTTGTGGTGTTTCCTATGGGCCCACTGTCTTTGTCTCCTTTGGCTGCCACTTGAGTGACTAATGGGAAGAACTCTCAGAGGTATCGCTAAATATGGCACTATTTGGCCCAGATGCTGGTGTCTACATTGTAAAAATTGTGAGCTGCTAAAACTGGAGGCTTGAATGGAAAGTACTGGATGTGTTGAGCTGATTCACAGTACCTGTAAACATAACTGTCAATGTAGGCATGAAATTCTTATAGGAAGAAAACCACTCACACATACATTTGCACGTATGTCCTCTGTGTCCTATATATCAAAGGAGGTGATCCTCCCCCTATACTCTGCCTTGGTCAGACCCCACCTGGAGTATTGTGCCCAGTTCTGGGCTCCCTGGTATAAAAAGGACAGGGATCTCCTGGAGAGAGTCCAGAGAAGGGCTATGAAGATGATTAGGGGCCTGGAACATCTCCCATATGAGGACAGGCTGAGTGAGCTGGGACTGTTCAGTCGGGAGAAAAGAAGACTTAGGGGGGACCTAATTAATGTTTATAAATATCTTAGGCATGGGATGCAGGGCGAATTGGCCAGCCCCTTTTCAGTGGTCTGTGGGGACAGGACAAGGGGCAATGGCTGTAAACTGGAGCACAGGAAGTTCATGCATAACCAACATGCGTAACTTTTTCCCAGTGAGGGTGACAGAGCCCTGGGACAGGCCCCCCAGGGGGGTGGTGGAGTCTCCTTCTCTGGAGATATTCAAGTCTCGTCTGGACGCCTATCTGTGCAATATGAGCTGGGGAGCTTGCTTTGGCAGGGGGGTTGGACCTGATGATCTCTCGAGGTCCCTCCCAACCCCTATGATTCTGTGATTATGTGATTAACGTACCTATTAATTATCTCATAGTTTGTAGAGACTGGTTTCCCTTTTTCAAATGAAAAAGCTAAAACTGACAGAAGAAACAGCATTTCACTGGAAGAAAATTAACAACATTCACATCAGGATACCTGAGTAGCTCTTAAATAAGCTTACAAATGAGGTTCTGCCAGAGTAATTTTCTTCAGATTCCAGCTAATGCATCCAGACACCCGGCACTGGAAGGACGTATTGTTTTGAGAAGCAGGTCATGTTTAATGCCTTGCTAGAAATACTCTATGACTAGGTCAGCTCCCATTTGAATACCTAAACCACTGGCTAGGTTTTCCAGAACAGCCACGGAAAATTGAATCTTAAACTGTTCTGATAATCTTTCCTTAAATACTACCAAAAGGACACACTTTACAAACTAAGCTTTTTCAGGAGGAAGCCTAAATTGAAACAGAACACCTTGATACAGGTGAATGAAGAGATCTGGAGGCAGACAGAGGAGACAGAGCAGAATTTGATTCCAAGTCTTTATGTCTGTCTCTCCTACAAAAGTAATTCGGTATCCTCTGCTCATTTCAGGAAAGTGACATTTATCCTAAGGAACGCAAATGAGAATTATGTTTGTCACATGAGAAGAGAACCTTTATCATCCCCTTGGCCAGCAGAGGTATGGCAGCAGAACTGTTGGCTGGTGATTTCTGCCTGACGTTTCAAGACCCAACGTAAGATTAATAGCTGGGGAGGGAGAACGAGCCCTGGAGCCTGGAGAAATTTGAAAGGAAACTGGACATGCTGGTAATGACATGATGTTATGGTGACTGTATAAAGATAACTATATTAGGCACTTACACTAAAGTGGGGGAAAAAAAGAGAGGATAAAAAGGTTCAGGTCTACAAAAGAAAGAAAGAAGGGAAAGAGGCACAGAGAAAAATATCACCTCCAGCTAACCCAGCTATGACCCAACCACTATTTTTTATCATTCCAGTTTTGATTTTAAACTTTCTTAAATAAATACATTTAAAATGACATATTTTCCATAGAACTTCAACTTCTGCTGTGGGAGGCAGATAAAAATAATGAGTGCCTTGCCCCTTTCTCCCCAAGCGCATTTGCAATTGTCACCAGAAAGCTGTCTCTGTGCCAGAATTTATGGGAAATGGAGAATTTTAAGCAACCTGGGCCAATACTGTAGCAGCGAAGGGTTTAGGATGTCACCTTAGAAGGAGAAAGAAAAGTCCCTGAAATGGCACTGGTGCCCCTGCAGTTATTTCCAAGGCTTTGCGCAACCTCCTCTCCCACCCCCTTCTTCATTTTTAATTAATTGTTTTTGCGTAAAAGCTCTGATGTTGAAAGGGAGACTATTTTTAAAAATTCCTCTATGGCTACTCCCTGCCCTCACAGCTGGCTGCTGCCGGACAAGCACTCACCCTCCTCCTTCTGCTGCTCTGCCTCAGTTGAGAGCTGTGGGTAGATCAGAGAATGGCATTTTCTATGCAAGACATATACACCTTCAAAGTTAAAAGTCTTGAGCCAATTTCCCCCAAATCATAAGGTTTGTAAGGATGAGTTAGGCAGACCTTTGCCCACTGTTTTCTGTCCTTCAGCCTCTTCAGGTGCCTCCTGTCTCCTTGGGAATTGCCTGCTTTCTCTGCTCTAATACCTGGCACCTTCCTGCTTCTTTTTACTGATGCTCAGACACCATCACCTGCCCCAGATGACATTGTGGAGACACAGATCATCAGCTGGTCGTCAGGCAAACAATAGATCAAGATCTGAACCCAGATTTTCCCAGCCACCCTAGATGGCCAACAACTGGAAGTCATTGCTGTTTGATGCCTGACTGATGATTCAAGTTGATGGATACCCCACTGCCAGATACACAAATATTCACCTCGCATAAAATTACCAGTGCTATTAGTAATCCTCCCACGGCACTTTCCACTGCTGAATACAAGACTGAATGGATTGTTCAAAAAAGCAATAAAAAAAGGGACATCATAATTCTGTGGTCTGCTGTGTAGTGTTCCTAACTGGCCCAGAGATAAATGTATTATGGCAACTCTCGGCATTGTCATTTTGAAGATTCAAAAGGATCAATTTTCTTTTTTTAAGGAGATGAAATTGGACTTTATGGATAGCCTTCTCTTTTGACCTGACTAGACAGTCTACACTCCTTTGAACATTGTGGCAAAGGCACTCTATGAATGAATAACAGAAATGTAGGATGAAAAGGTTCAAAACACACAGAGAAGGCTAGGCAAAAAAATCTTATGTAGGCAATGTTTCATGAATAACAGCAGCATGGGATTGACTTCAAAGCTTTTACTCTTTAGCAAGGGTGGGTCTTTTTCTGTAGAAATTTTTTTTTAATAGTTAAATCTGCTAGTTCAAAATGTGCAGAGCTATAGGTAGGTTAAACCACTAGCTCCTTGGTATGGGGATACAGTGTACAGGAACATCCAGCAACATGTGGGAGCTAGAGGAGGAACCCTTCCATTTGGGATCAGGACATGACACCGACTGGTTGGACTGTCCCATTCCCCTGAGTCTACCTTGTGCCAGTCCAAACCAAATGGGGTGTGGGGATAAGCTGGGATTTGTATATTTACATTCTGTAGAATAGGACTTGATATCCAACCATGGTTCCTGTCCTGCCAAATGAATGCATTTTAGATTATATGTCACTGAGAGGTGTGGGTCTGTTTCAGTGCCTACCCCACCCAAATTCCTCATAACAATGACCAATGTTTAAATAGCAAGAAAAGCTGCCTTGCATGTAGGCAGGCTACAAAACAGTGCATAAAATTAGAGCTGACTTCCTAGTGACATAGTTTTCTTTAGAAACGACATGCTGAGAAAAAACTGAGGCAGTAATAGGCAGGTTTTTCTTCAAGGCTGTTAGAGAGAAGAAAAACATACCTGCTAAAATAAAGTCCTTTCTAACTTTGTGGCATTAAATCATACATCTCAGCAAGAGGATATGCCTTTATTTCGCTTGCAAATCAACTCTGTAACTCCTTGACAAAGAACTTCCAATGCTTCCAGACCTTTCAGTCTGTGGTTCAAGAACAATGAAATTTACTTAAAATGCAAGTAGGCCTTTCCTGTCTTATGGTGCAAAAAAATGATTCTCATTCTTGGTGTCTCCTGATCAGGAGAGGATGAAGCTCACTGCCCTGTGTTGAAAAATTTGGCCGCAGGAGATTTGGGGGTGTTTTTTTGCAATGCACTTTTCACATACTCAGCAGCTTTGCTATAAATGTCTGTCCCTGAAAGGGAATATCCACCTCCGTACTTCTTAAAATACCATCTCAGGTTTTCAATCGTCTAAATGTTAATTAAGATGCTGGAGTGCCATGATAAATAAACTAACAGCTAACTATTATCGAAAGAAAATGTCCTAGTCCTCCATAAACCAAACATGATAAATCATATCTAACATTCTTTGCTCTAAAAAACTAAAACACCAAAGTCTCAATACCTACTTTCCTAGGCAAATTACTAGACAATTTTCTAGACTGCTGAGCGTGTGCTTGTAGATCTTTGCACTGGGTTGCTTTGCTGAGAAGGGAAATAGCTCAAAGAAGGTAGGCATAAGCTTGCCTTCAGGAGGTGATGCTGAACTCCTCAAGAGATGATGATGGAACCAGGACAAGGAAACATGGAGAAATTAAACCTAGTCTGGTGTCCCAAAGGAGGATAAGCAGAAATCAATGGTTGATCTTGCTTTCAGTAATCCTAGTAAAAATAGTGTGTTAAGTGACTCTTCTTGAGATGAAGACAATGAATGTCAGATTTCAGAGAAGATCTCCATGTTGGTAGGCTCAGGTTATTTGTACCTGCATTCTTATATGTCTTGAAATGAAAAGTCATCCAGTTACGTCCTTTTTTGTGTGTGTGTTATGAGATGCTTTGAAAAAGCAGTTGAATTTTGTAGGGGCACTTATATGTGCTGAAACCTTTATCTTTTGAGGGCCTTCTACCATTATAGAGGAGTTTGAAAACAGAAGAAACAATATCTGAACAAAAAACTATGCTGCAAAATGAAGAGCAGAGCTTTCGGCTTGCTGAAAATGTGAGAAGAGAGTTACAGAACAAAAGAACAGTCTGCCCTCACCAAGGGGATTTGCTAGCCTCTCATGTCTGCTAATGGATTTTTAACATTGCCTATTGCTTACAGAGCTACATTATCAATAGGCTTGAAATGAGAGGCTGCTATGTGCCAGAAGATTAGGACAATCAATTAGGACTATAAAAGGTTTAGTTAAAAAAACCCCTCCTGATATGTAAATAGCCAGTTACTCTCTGGCCTTCTGCTGTTCGAAACGTAATGAGGTGTTTGGCTCTTTCCTCCTCTAGAAAAAATGATCCCTCATCAGTGCAACTTCTGGGTGTTGCTCCTGGTCTTTGTTAGCACAGACTGACTGGCAGCACCTGTGACAATGGGCCTCAAAATATGAAATGTTGACACATGACTTCACCACCACCACGATCCCTCTCCCTCCCTCTTTTGCCTGTTCCACAGTAGCTGGTGATGGGGCTGGAGACTGGAGCGACAGATAGCACCTATACGAGTCTCCACGTAAAATCTAGTGCATGGTCAGGATCTGGCCACACAGAGGCTTCTGCTCCAAAGCTATTTCTTCCCTTGGATCACACACAGCTGAGGAGAACTTCATCAGAAGCTACAGGTGTAAGCGACAGCATGATTTGTTCAGACTAGAGACGATCCAGGGCACCACTGTAAGTAACTGGGCGTTTATACCAGTTCAGTAGGGTCAGTTTTCAGGGAAGTTGTTTTTACGATTAGTCACAATGTTTTACTTCTTTACAAATTTTACAATCCCATTTTATAACAAAGTGTTTCAGTTTCTTTTCCACAGCAGTTTTGAAAACAAAACCTGAAATGTGGAAAAACATTCGAATGAAACCTTTGAACCTGAGTGGAAGATTTCAAATTTCTTTTTTTCCAGAAAAGAGTTACTGATTTCAGTGAAATCACACAAGTTGGGCAGTAAAACACTTCCGTTTATTACTGTCATCCACTTGAAGAGTTGATCTCAGCCTTCACTGCTACAACCTAAGAGACTTTAGTACTTGACACAGAGCAGTGCTCGCCTAAAGCACACCTACAAGTACACTTCCACATGGTATCAGTTACCGTTTAAATAAATAAGAAAAACATATGACAAATGATTGTAGATAAGTTTCTGCAGCTCAGCCATGCAAAAACTGTAGTACCTGCCTATAGGCTAATCTGGGGAGCAAAAAAAAAAAAAGTTATGGACATTAAACTGAAATTCTACTTCATTTCTAAATATTTAAATCATGAAACCAAAAATCTGCTTTCAGAGATTTTTGTCTATCGACAGGAATAATTCAATACATCACTCATAAACTGTCCATTGTTAGATAATATTTGCCTTATCTGAATTCACCCTAGATTCAAGCAGGCATAAACCAAGCCAGCTCCAGCCATACCTTTTCTCATCTATATGTGTTTCGCACCAGCATGACTATGTGGTTGCTTGTCCAGAAGCCTTAATTAATGTAGACCAAAATTGTGTAACTGCTATTAGAGATAAGGACACCCACAGGGGGTAACAATAGACTTGGTAGCTACAACTGTCTGGACTGTACAATGATATGACCTATAACAAAATTCTAACAAAAATCCACCAGATAGCCTTGTTTTTAGCAAAATTATTTCTACCGCAACTGGAACTGGAGTTGTAGTGGGAAGTCACTGAAGGCATGGTTGGGAGGGAAGGAGAAAAAAACAAAAGCAGACCAGTGTGTCATAAGATGCTGGCTCATAGCTGGATCTCACCAACAGGGAGCTAGGTCAATATACATTGTCATAAGCAAAAAAACTAGCTGAAATTGTGAATGAAAACAGGCAGCAGTAAACTGTGTGTATGTGCATGGGTGAATGTGCGAAACCCAACTCCTGAACTCTCAGACAGGAGCCTGCTACTTGCAAGATACAACCGATATGGGGTGGTTAGAAATTCAGATAACATTTTGATTAAACAAAAGCGATCCGTCCAAAATCAGAAGAGGACACCAAAGCACTAGTTAAGAGGCTGATCGTGTGCTGTTCTTACGCTCATGCACTACTTAACCTGGAGGAACTGTGAGCTTGGTTTCCAGAAATAAGATCTGGTGCCAAGAGATGGGTCCCTGAAAGGAAGAAGTAGTTTCAGGAATAAGGGGGCCTAGAAAAAAGAAGGTGAAGATACCGCCCTGAGGAGGGGGCTGGGAAATGGGAGAAGATCCTGAAGATGAGGAAGCCATGGACATCAATGCCCAGGGACCTTGCCCTCGGCATCTGAGATAGGTAACTGCAAACAGCATCACAGCAGGAACCAACACAACTTCCTGCCCAACCTTCCCAGGCCAGCAGTTCCCTGCAGTGAAGGGGAGACCTACAGATTGAAATGCTGGCAGGGAGAGAGGGAGGAAGAGAGTGCAAGAAAGAACAAGCAGGGTAAAAGCTGTAATGTCACAGGTTCTTCAATAAGCTTTGTATCCAGATCCTCTCTACGTTGCCATTTATGCTGTCTCACCCGTGACAAGAGCTCAACATTATTTTTGCTTCTTTGGTTAAGAAACAGCCTAAATATCCAGATGGGGCATTTTGAAAGAGCACCTGTGAGAGGTGCACCCAAACCCCACTAATATCTTAGGTGAATAATTTTCTGTTGCTCTTCAGAAAAATCCCTGTTTCAGCAAAAAAAAAGAGTTTGTTATCCTTGGAGAACACCACTAAGCAGTTCAGTCTGCCAGAGCATGCCATCATCTTGTTACAAAAACGCAAGTGCCCGTCAAAGGCTATTGGTCACCTGCTGCTCTCCAAGAAAAAACATGCTGTGTCCTTCCTTCTGGTGACACGAGAGACCCGTTAATGTCTGTCCCATTGTGCTGGCTTTGGCTGGGATAGAGATGATTTTCTTCATAGTACCTGGTAAAGGACTATGTTTTGGGCTGAAAATAGTGTTGACAACACAGAGATGTTTTAGACATTGCTAAGCAGTGCTTACACAGAGCCAAGGCCTGTCCTGCTCCTCACACCAACCCAACCGTGAGTAGGCTGGGGGTGCACAAGAATTTGAAGGGGACACAGCTGGAACAGCTGGCCCCACCTGACCAAAGAGATATTCCACGCCATATAGCATCATACTCAGCAATAGAACAAGGAGGAAGGTTGACAGGGGGCACTGATGCTTGGGAAACCGCTGTGTATCCATCAGTTCGTGGTGAGCAATTGTTATCATTTGCATAATTTGTCTTTCTTGGGGTTTATTTCTCTCTGTTATTTTCCTTTTCGTTTCTATTATTATTATTATTGTCAATTACTAAACTGTTTTTATCTCAACCCGTGAGTTTTCTCACTTTTACCCTTCCAATTCTCTCCCCCCAACCTGTTGTGGGGGAGCAAGTGAGCAGCTGTGTGGTGCTTCATTGCCACCTGGGCTTAAACCACGACACCCATCCAGAGGTCTTGAATGGACAATATACTTCCATGCTCATCTGTGTTGAGGGACTAGATCTGGCCAAACAGACCGAGCACCTTTGTGTAACCTCGCCATATTTGCTAGACGTAGCAAACACTGCATGACAGACAACAGCTGTAAACAGTCTTGCAGATGAACCCCTGATGATGTCCATATGCTGTGCCTGGGCTTACAGAGAAACACAAAGTGGTGGAACAAAATGAGACTTCACATAGCAGCCTCTCATTTCAAGCCCATTGATGATGGAGCTCTGTAAACAACCAGCAATACTAAAAATTCATCCTTGTGCTTCAGAAAAAAACCACTTGGGGCAGCACAAACTCTGTCTGCAAAGTTTCATGTGCTACAGATCTTGTGATATGAAAGATTGCTACACTTCTGAGAGGTGCAGCACACAAACACAAGTTCCCTCATCAAGACCCCCAATCCTCATTTGGAAAGATCCTCCTGTGTGTTATGTCCATAGGCTTTATTTTGTGATTGCCAAGGAACATACCAACTATAATGCTGTAGTTCACACTGGCTCAGGGATTACACCAGCCATACGTCATTTCTTTTATTGCTTGGAGAAGTAGAATTGTTTCAGGGAGCAGGAAGACAAAACCACTTTTTTTTCAACCCCTTCCTTTCTTTCTTTCTTGCTTCCAACCCTTGTATTAAGTAGGAAATAATCTAGTTCTCAAAACAAAATATGTCAAGATTTCCAAGATCACTGCCTGCATGTTATAAAGGAAACTACAGTGTAATCACAATTTTCAACTGTGGAGTCTCTTCAGAATTAGAAGTCAAAGAGGGGATCCATGTGTGTGCAGCATCCTACAGCAGGTAAGAAAAGCTTATGTCAAAGAGGAAAAAAGTTATTGATTGTGTATACCTGGAAAACTAAAATATGGGAGGCTTAGAGAAGATAATTGCTGTAGTTGCATTTACTTGTATTCATAATACCAAAGCAGAAAGAGCATAAGATAGGACATTAACAAGCAACTGTAGGTAGGCATTTTACTCTACATGATGGCAATGCTTTATTTCTTGCAAAAGCATTTCTGCTAATTGCCTCATTTTATGGCTTCTGCAACTCCTAGTAAGGTGAAGCTCCTAATAATTCCCCTCCTAGATGTGGCTTTTGTCAGCCATGTGGCAATGTAATTATCCACATAACAGTGATACTTTGGTAGACAAAGACTCTGCGTAGAAAAAGAATGTTTTTACTAGAAGGTCAGCTTCAAAGAAGATGCATTTAATTTGCTTATCTGAAAACACCTGATGTCCCATATGAGCTCAGGAAAAGTACATAGCAGGACATAAAAAAAAAAAAGAAATCCTGCATTCTGCTTCATCCCTAGGTCTTTAAGCTTACCATTATGTTCTTTGCTAGGGCTGATCTCAGGAGCAATGGCCACTACTGACTAGGGTGGTGTTTTTCAATGTAGTTTCTGGTCAAAAAACATCTCGGCTAACAACATATTAAAATATGGATTGTAGATGTGATGGAAATTTTTATTGTTTTCCATCTAATTAGGCAGCAAATGCTGGTCAACATCTGTAAATTCTCTTTTCACTGACGATTAAGTGCAGTTTCTCATTAATAGCAATTTCCCCAAAATTACAACGAGCTTGAAAATTATCTAGTAACAAATGTGAAACATGCTTGGTGCTGTTCAAGGACAAATTAGAATTTAAAATATATTTCCACCCTCTTTTCTCAGCTAAGCAGTTCCTGATTATCCAATTTACTGAGAACATTCTTGCCTCATCTCAGAGGAGGAAGCCCTCCCAGAGGATAAACAGATTAAATATTTGCTTTTCAATATTTGCTTTAAAGTATGTTTAACTCTTTATTACCAAAGCAAACTGTTAATTTAACTCAAGGATAATATGTAGCACCCTGTAGCTACTCTACAAATGTGGGGCTGTGTGAATTAGATAATTTTTTGCCATGCTTATTAACAATAAGAGACATATGAATGGAGAGCTCCTCTACTTCACCTCCTACATGTTTCCACCTCTTTCTATCTGTTCATCCCCACTTTATGTATTTTAATATATAAAATTCTGCTCTCTGAAAATTTTGCAGAGTCCAGATGACATTATCTAACATTATCTATATCCAACTAGACTATAAGTAACAGGTAACTGCATACTCTTCAGCATGATTAATGTAGTAGTTCATATTTTCAGAAGGCTTTTGTCCAGCTTTTCATGCAGGGCTCATCTCAAAAGTAGGAAGGTCTCATCTATGGAGGGGTATTAACTCAAAAAAGAAATCAAAGGAGAAGACAGATTAATTTTGAAGCTAATAGATATGTTAAAATTATAATTTTGCATACTTTTTTCCAGATGTGTCATGAAAACCAAAATGTTTTCATTTCCAATAAATAAAAATGCATATTTTTAAATTATTTTTTAAAGACCTCTGGAGGAGTCCTCCAAACCACGACAGCCTTGGAACACACAGCTTTAGTTACAGTCACGCTTCCTAGGAGTACTTCTACTTTGTCTAGCTGCTCAGCAGTGGCAATCAATCTGTGGGTGTTTATCGCATCCTTGACTACCTGGATAATGCTGAATAAAGGCAGGCTTGGATCAAACCAGAATGCCCATTTAATGGAGTGAGGCAGCAAGCTTAAAAAAAAAAAAAAAAAAGACAAGAGTATTCTTTATGAGGGAGCTGATCAGACTGGAAGCAGAAAGCTCTGTGTCATAGTTCCTGTGAAATTTTGCTATATTTAATAAACATCCACATAAATTACAGTTATATAAACACTTCCTCAAACTGCAGAGTTTTTCCATTACTTACCAGTTGCAATTGCTGATAGTCTAGGAGAAGAGGCTCGGATACAGTGTCTAACAAAAATGGGGGGATCCTATAAGTCCTGTCCAGATCTCTTTCTTTCCTTCATTCCTGCATTTGCAAAGCTGGGCTGATTTATTAACTTTGAGTCTAGCTTTATGGAGGATGTTACATAACAGCTTTGGGGATAAAAGTGATTGAAAATTCCGGTAGCCAGAGCAGCAAAATGAAATAAAGAAATACGGGCTGCTTTTAAAAATGTGGCCAGAACAAATTATTCGTGGCATCTTGTTGGCTGTTTGATACCCCAGAAAGACTGGCTAAAACGGAACAAGAGGTGGTAAGAGTCAATATCAAAAGGACAGCACGATTTAACTGCTTAAGCACTGTTGATTAGTACACTGGAAATAAACTGTCATAGGGGGTTATTCTTGTTTTTATCTTTTTTTGCTTACTTGTGTGTTTTCTACAGGTTTCTTTGACTGGAACCTGTTATGTCCCTGAGAAGGCGAGTACTGAGTTGTTTATCTCCAGAGCTGCAAAGGGCTGGAGAGTCTGCACCTAAACCAGAAACTCTGTTGCCCTGAGACCAATTACAAATGCATATATCCCAGGTACCTAAGCCAGCAATGACATGATCCAGAAGGATGGGGCTTTGACTACTATTTGACATTGCAGACCACAATTTTGTTTGGTCTTTCTGAAAGTTTGTGGCATTCCAGCATCTCTTTCCACGTAAAGATATCCCAACAGGTATGTCAATAAAACAGGTGGTTGGTCAAAATTCTGGATCAGAGTTAAGATTAAGCACGGAATGAAACTGTTGAGTACACTTTTGAACCACAAAGAAACATACAACAGACTTGTCAGACATGAGCAGCTATTTCTTTAAAAGAATTTAAATTTTAAAGTCAGCTATTTTTAAAAGCAAAGTGGCTTACTTTTTTGCTACACTACTTACATTTGACTTAGATGGGAATGCATTAATTGCCTGTAATATGCTTGGAATGTGTGGAAAATAAAATTTTTTCCATGTGAGTCAGCACAGGAAATGTACTGCAAATGAGTAAAATGGTGAGAAGTCTACAGATGGAGTTTTTTTAAAAATACACAATGTTTTTCAAGGGTAGAGTACTGGCATCATGTTTTCTTCAAGAGTAAAGTATCAGAGAGATGACTGATAAGACACCACAGACTGAAGATGAGCCAGACAATTTTATCTCCCCATATTGGACATTGCCAAAGCTTACCCCATTCTTGGTTAACACAGAAATCGGTAGACAACACGAAGCAAACTGAGAGGTGTTCTGACCTGATCTTATCTCACAGTGATGAAAATAAACAAAATGGTGTCTTCTAAATAATGATCTAGAGATACATTCCACAACTCCCTTGCTGGGGTTGTATATTAGAACAGTTAATACTACTAGTACAAACAGCAAATGACCAGGGTTTCTAAGAGTCATAATGTGAGAGGATATTCATGGGTGGATATATTTAGGGAAACATGTAACCCACCACGGAGCTGAAACCTCAGTTCTAAACTAACCAAGGCTTGGAGGTCACAGCAGCAGAACAGTGAGCAACAGGAAGGAGTACAGAGTCTGCTCCAGCATGGTACTGATTTGCTCTGAAATTACGTGAATTATTACTGTTGACTTCAGTACAAGAACAAACAACAATTGTGTCGGAGTATTTAATGATGCACGAACAACCCATTAATGTAAAATGGATCCTTGACGCATTCCTCAGAGCTCTCTTGAATCTGAAATATTGTCCAGTATTTCATTTGGCAGAAAACTGCCACTTCAATATCAAATGTCCTTCTGTTTACCAAGGGAGAACTTTAGCCTTGGTCTAGTACTGTTAAGAGGAACACTTTGACTCTTGTCTTTAATGGGATCTATGAAGCACACCATTAATACTGTTCTTTATTTTGGTAATGAAACCAATAATCAGAGTTTCTTTTGAGTATGTTGCATTGCACTCTGGGATGCACAAAAGGCATTTGAATTAGTAAGTTTGCATTATACTGATGCTAGTAAACATCCTCCTCAATGCTGAATCCAGCTACATGCATTTGGCCTTTTTCCTATGACTGTACTTCTGTCAAACGAACAAACAGAAACACGTGCTGCATCCCAAAGGCAACATTTGGCTCTTCGTGCCTAACAATCAAGGAGACATAATGCACACATTTTCTGTAGGAAGATAATGTTTCACGTTCCTTTGCTTTAATTTTGCTATGAAAAGAGCAGCCCAAGGAGCCTGCTGCCTCTGCTCCTAGTGTCCTGCTTACTCGGGAGCTACAGACGGATGCTGCTGTGCTATTGAGACTGAAGTGCGTACTAAACAGTTCATCGTGCCGCCCTGTACCAAACAGAGCTGCTTAGTTCATAGATCAGAGAGCCATTTAAGGTGAACCTGGAATCATTCTTGGTGGCAAAATTGAAACCATCTAAAGTCAAGCCACGATTTTCCTGGACTCTTTCCCCCAGTCTTCAAAACACGTATTTGTCTTTGCCTTTATTCTCATCAATAAGGAATTTAAAGCCATAGAGTTATTACTCTCAAATGTCACCGTCCTTGAAACATGCAAATAGAGAGAACAACTAGGCCTCATGTCGCAAGTGCAAATTCAGAGTCCCTGCACAGAAGTGAAGTTTTTTCAGCCTGCCTTTGTGAGCAGGATTGACATGATTTCCTGAAAAGCTGCCTGTTTTGCTTCACCATCCACACAACCAACAGCTGCACAACTTCCATGGCTTAATTGAGCTGCAAAGGGTAACATCCAGAACTCCCATGCTGCTTAGAATACAATACAGTGAAACCAGGCATGACTGCAGTGAGGATCAAAGAGAGAGGATTACAGGAAGAGAGTACTCATCTGCCTATGAGAATCAGGGCATCTACACTCTAAGGTATTATAAGGTAAAACTCTTAACATCTTTTCTGCCATACCTCCAAGCAAAGATGAGCTGGAGGAGGTCAGAGCAATTCACCCGACTCAGCCTGCTGCCAGACAAAATAGGTCGCATTAGCTTCTTCAGCAATTATGAAAGGCTTCTTTCTCTAACAAAGTGGCTAAGATACAGAATAGAAAAGGGAAGCCCTCAGAGGACAGAAAAGAACAGAATAAGTTCAGAAGGCAGGTGGGGTTAAAGCTGATGTTTTGAAGTTTGTAGCTAATACTTCAGGACTTTCCTAGCCCAGGCGGGACACAGATTGCCCAGCAAAGGAGAAGGGCATGGGTGTTTATGAATTGGAGTTACTCCCTGCAAAGTTTGCTGCCAGTAATAATCTGTCTTAAGCAGCAGTGTTTTGAAACGGTATTGCTGAGTTGTGCAGATTTGTGATGATACTAATCTCCCTACAACTTCATGAGAAGCTGCCAGAAGTGTGGAGGACTTATATTTGCAGTATATAGTTGTGAAACTACACTTTGATAGAATGTCCGTCCACATTACAGGAGGACAAGTTCTGGGCCTGTTTCCACACATAATGTTATTTCAATTAACTGCTTGTCTTCCAGACTTCCTTTCAATCTCTGGACTATGAACTTCCCCAGTATTCATGCTTCACTCCTTCTCCCCTTGACTCGTTCTGCCACTTAAAGCAGAAAAAACCCTTAAAAGACTAGAAAATACACCAAAAAATCCAGCATCAAAACTCCTTTGTTTCCCTGGATTCAGTAGAGCTGTGGTGCAGAGAAGATGAAATCAAGTGTCATGCTTAATTCTTTAATTTATGGAAGAAGTATTGTCTTGCATCAGATTTAATGTTGTGCAGACAGCTGCCCTTAACAAAGAACATGAGTTCCCCGCATGGGGTGGAGGTGGGGGGATGTGGGGGAATGACACTAAGAACCCTTATCTTGAAAAGGAAGTACTTTTCAAGTACTTTTCCATTGTTCTCTGAAAAAGGTTGAACAATCCTATCAGCGTCTTGTAAGAAATTACTGTACTGTTACCTGAAAGGCAGTGACTTCCATACCAAGATCCGTGAGTTTCTTACAGTAAGCTAGGCAAATTACAGACAATAGTTTGTACTCGAAGATTTGCACTACTAATACATGAAGCTAAAACTGTGTTTTATTCCTTGTTCTGCTTAAAAGCTTAGAAGTCATGTCACTCACATGCCAATACACTGTTGCTGAATTTATTCCTGCTTCGCTGTGCTGGGACACCTTGATGACAAGTTGTAAGAAGACCAAATCACACGCACAACAAGCTAGCCCATGATGTGAATTTCTAGGACCAGCATAGCATTCTGAATAGCATCTCCTGCAGATTCCCACTATGGTGGCCGTGCACGCTCTGCACCTCCAGCCACGTGCCACCACTTTGTTCCTGTCCTCTCCTTGCACAGCCCCATAGATAATCTGCAGTGTGAAGGCTGATTCTTCAGGCCTCCATGCTGCACTGAAAATTACCTTACAGGCAAGGCTCACTATGGAGACATTCTATGCACACTGAAGAGAACAATAAATTATCTCTATCCTCTATGTTTATCTGTCAGTTAGACCCTGGCAATAACTTACATACCCACGGACAGTATCAGAGAGACAGGGCAATCTTTCAAAGGTCTTTCAAAAGTTTGTGCGAGGTTTTGTGAGTAGCAGGGATCAGGTAGCAAGAATCCCAAGAAAGTCTGCAGGGTGAATTCAGCTGCTATTTATTCTGCTTACCTGGTGTCCCAAAATGTGTGCCCTCGACAGCCAACGTGTTCACAAGCAAGCTCAGAGCCTACCACCCGGCAGGTGCTACTGCTTGCCCAGTCATTGCTTAGGAGAGATGTGAGGCAAGTGGAGGAGGTGGGCATGGTCACCACCGTGAAAGGGAACTGGGGTACTACCAGAGCATGGGGACAGTCGCAAGGAAGGAGAGAGGTAGAATTGCTGTAGCAGACACAGATTTGCAAGGTGCACTTCTGCTGCTTCTAGATTGCGCTCAGTGCTCGGTACAACCTGAATGAGAGGGGAATTCATCTCTAGCTGAAACGTCACCTGTAATTTGCAGTACCAGTACATATCTACAAGGCAAGAGATCTGTCAGCAAGTGTAGAACCTGTATCAGCCTGCTGCAGATGTGACATAAGTTCAGATCCTTTCTGCATGAATATTCTCATGCAGACATTTGGGCTCACATAAGTTATGGAAAGGTTATCCTGCAAATTCTAGCGTGAACACCCGCACAGATTTAAAAAAAACCCCAAACATTTCTTACCAACAATCATGTGGTTGCAGACATCGCAGAAGGTGGGTTTTTTGAAGATGTGCTCCTGGAAGATGTGAGCCTTGTTGTTTTCTGGCAGCTGCTGGGCTCTGGTGGGGGAGGATGCCTGGCTCTCTGAGCTGGGGAGCTGCCCAGTGCTTGTGCTCACCTCAGGCATCAAGTCTACTTGCAGTTTCACATCGCTATTAGTCCTCTGGAAGAAATTGTCTGCACTTTTACTCCGCAAGCTTTTGGTCTTGAAGGAGAGTGATCGTTTCAGTTTCTGCAGCTGCAACAAATAAGCCAGTTACAATTACTGTCTTATCTTCTTCAACAGCAAGGCAAGGCTCCTGGTTTCGGGGTGTGCTGTTGACAAGCGAACCTGGGAGCCACTGGCAGACCCTGAACCACCTGAACAATAAAACTCACTTTAGAATTTAACCAGTAATTCTAGAGCAAAATAACCAGGTCCCACCCAATCAGAATAAAAGCTACTCTATATATGCTTTCTGATAGAAAATAAACTCGATAGCCCTAATAAATGCTTCTATTGGTCTTTTCTTTCTAGTATGACAGCAAAGTGGTACTGTAGAAAATATGTATTGGAGAATATATCTTTTGTATTCAAGCATGAGAGAACTTCAGAGTATTATTCATCCTTGTGTGGTCCTCAAACAGCCTGTAAAGCCATTTCAGGAGCAGCTGTTAATTGGCAGCACAAGGAGTGAATTCAGTAAAATATTTCTTGAAGTTGGTAGAAGAAGAGATTAAATGCAATTTTGACTGAGAAAGTCTTGTTTTCTTTTGGTTTTTAAAGGAAAGAAGGCTAAGAGGCAGTGTCTGTATAATTAACTAGCCAATTGATAATTAATGCATTCATACTAATTAACACACGTTCACATACATTCTTGCATATTGTATTCTGAACTGATTGACAGACTATTAAGCACCACGACAAGGCATTATTAACTTATATTTATTAGCTCAAACTCCTTACCTGCAAACTGCCTTATACCTTATCAGACCTCCTCTCATCCTTCCCCACTCTGAAATATTTTATAAGGCTGGGAAAGGTGCTAGGCAAGGCACAGAAGCTATCAGCGTATCAGCTACACAATTCTGCAGATCTGCCAGCTCTAGCAGCCCACAGGTAGAGCCCAGCTTTAAAGGAAAGCCAGCTCTGCGTCCACTTCATGTTTGCTGTCTCTGAAGTGTAATACCTCCATGTCACCTTTCACTCAGCATTATCCCAACCGCTGCAAAAAACATTTCCATTGCTGATGCAATTCTCTGGGTGAATGTGATGTAACAACTGAAATTTTCCATGCCCCTCGGGCTGTCTGTGGTAACCAGCAGGAATGGTTTATATTACAAACTGTTTATGTTAGAAGGAACGATCATTGGGAATCATAATTCACATGAATATAAAGGGAAGGAGTTCACATACTTTCCCAAAAAAGCATGGCACTGGCCTGTCACACTGACTTAGTGGCCTCAGAGCACTTGGTCTCCTTAGTACATATTCCCGATCCAGACATTTTCTTTATGATGCAGACAAAACTGTTGGAGAGGAGCCTCAAGGCATCCTGGGGGCAAGCCTTCCACCTTCAGACATGAGCAGCTGGATTTTGGAGAAAAGAGGCACTCCAGCTCTCTTCCCCATATTTCACAATTAACTCCCCAAGTCCAATAAGCAGGCAAAGACCTGCCATTGCCTCCAGGTAACAGCATTTCGGTTTGCTACATAGATGCAAACCACCTTCTGCTCCCTGAACTGTTTCTCCACAGGGAATTTGGAGTTATGGAGGAATAAGGGCCAGGGACCTATCCCACGTACACCACTCTCACCCATGACTCTGCCTGGGTTGATGGGATGAGCCTAGATTCAAAGGAAGGAAATGGTCACCTGTTTTCAAAAAAACTCTCAGTCTCTGGGGAAAAGAGTAAATAAGAGCAATTAAGTCATTAAATGCCAACTATGAGATAAGAGCAGTCTTGTTTCTGAAGTTCTTTCAGCTGAAGCCCTTTCAGCTGAAGCCTAAGTCATGGACTAGCTGAGCCCAAAGCTCACTGTACAACTGCACCCACAAAATGTGAGATCTTCCTTTTCTTCTTGAATGTTCAGTCACTGGCTGCTGAAATCACTGAGGTTACTCAGTACTGAAATTACTTCATCTCCCCAGTGACAGGCAGGAAGTCGGCAATAATTCACCCCCTTGCTCCTGAAACGCTTCTCACTGAAGTCAGACCTAATTAGTGTAGCAAAACACAGAGAATTACAACACCACAAGGTGACTGAAATGGCATTCATTATTGATTTGCCATCCATTTCTACAGTGCCAACTGAAGTTAATTAAATTTCAAAACGCTGCTTCTGCCACAGAAAGAAGACTAAGCTGTGCAACACCGTATTTGTTTTATCACGAAACAACTGTCCTGCTAGTTTGAACAATGTATACAGTATATTTTAAGGAGCTCTGTATTTATTATCCTCATCCCATTCTGCAGTGCACAGTCATTTACTAGTCAAGGGATGTATCAACAGCCTTTCCTCCCCCCAGGCAGAAAAGTCAGCAGTTTTCCAAAGAAGGGCAGTCCAGCATTCCACCCAAACCTAAAGTAAGGATGAAAACTGTGCATACCCTGTACATTTACAAGCAAAATGATCAGAGCAACGCACATATTCAAGGAGTTGACCAAGTTGCAGTCACAGATTTGGCAGACATCTCTGCACAAGCTGATAGTTCTCTCTCAGGTTCCCTGAGCACTGTCCTGCATTAATGTGGTTAAATAACTTTCAGACAAGGTGGACATCCTCATTGTTTCCCAAATTAAGTTTTCGTGCCCGTTTGCATTCAGGCTGGAAGATGCCTAGGTGTTTTGCTTGCATTGCAAATGCAAAACACCAGTGAAAGTCTGCAGCTATTACATCCCAACTAGGTTATACATGTACAGAAGCAACTGTGCAAAAACACAGAACACAGGCAATGTTTAGCATTTTGCACAGCTAATTGTACACTTTGCTCAGTACTGTTAAAAAGTACCTCTCAGATCAGAGTGTTTTCACTGAGAGTATACAGGGCACTAGAAGATTGGCATCAAGCTTTAAAATTTGATCCAACTTTCCTTTCTCATATTAGGCCCATGAGAGAATTTGAAATAGGGTACTGGTATGTGATTGTTTACTCAGGAAAAGCTGGCTCAAGCAAGGGCAAGGGTTGTTGTACAGATAGTATAAATCATAAAACCATAAAAGCTTAAGAGATTTTCGTGCTGCAGTCAAGTGTGCATCACCTCCCTTACTTAAATAAATTATCACCCTCTCCTCATTTCATAGTTTGCTATGGCCCAGCCCTGTGCTGTTATTGGAAGATTTCAAATGCATTAAATACAGGCTTGTAATATATGCCTGATTTAATGCACTTGTGATGCCACTGGCTCCTAATAAAGCTGCTGTAGCATTCAGCTGAGGCAGGAATCAGTTCTTTCAACAGAGGGTGAAGCATGCACATTTTACTGTTTGTAATTTCCTTCTGCAGAGTGAATGAGTCCAGAGTTAAATCTTAGGAAGAAATGCTATAAAACTTTGGAAAAACCTGCATCTGGGGTTGTTCTGTCCTCACTACTTCAACACTTCAGTGAAAAATCATGTATTTGGATTGAAAAAGAACCCCTAAACAAAGGACAAAAAGGCTTTAAGAAACATATTTGAGATAAATCTCTTAAGCCTGTCACATTTTCTTCTCTGAATGGAGTGATACAAATTAGCTTTCATTTAAATAAAATTCCCACAAGCACAAGAGTATTTCCAGACTTGTGATAACATCATGAGACTTCACAACACTGACGCTTCAGAAACATGAACCCTTGATACCAAATCCAGCATGTTCCTGTGGTCTAAAAACAGTTTGGGGAAAAAGTTTGTCTGTTGTTAAAAGCATTTTATCAGTCACACAGGCTCTCAGCGACTGCACATACTAACTCCGCAGGCAAGGTAGAGATAAGTGCAATAGCTCAACCTCAGAGCTTGATTAACCTTTTTTTCTTCCCTATCATCCAGCACAATCTCCATCTTCCTCTGAGTTACTGAACATTCAGGCTTCAAGGGATCAGAAAGCTCTGATGAATCACAGCTTATCTGCACCTCCTCTGTTCCTAATTCCCCTTTACTACAACTTTTTACCTGCTATAACCAGAAAACAGGAGACAGCAAAAGTACAGCTATTGCAACTCATTCCTTGTGTTAACTAGGTGCCAGTGCATTTGATGTGAATGGGAATTGCACCTGCCCTCACTAAGACTTCATTTGACCTGTGCACTGGAAGCACACAAATCTTTTCTACAATTTTTGTGTATGAACTTCCATGGAAAGATATCAGGGACTTGAGCTGTTTCATAATCCCTAGTTTTGCAATTACAAAAGATCATCATCCACCCTGCAAAGAGTAATTTATATCCTAACTGCCCCTTATACCTAGAAACTCTTTTTCCCTTGCCTCTTCAGCTTTGTCTATATTAGCAGTCAGCGTGGCTCAGTAGGAGGGGATCTGGAGACTGAAGCAGGGGCTTTTGAAGACCCAGCATACACACCGTATGAAATTCAGGGCACGGGGTACTCTGAATCAAACCAGTCTGTTAGTCCTGGTGTGCATTCAGTGCACACCCGGAGCAGAAGCAAATGCTCAAGTGATGCAGCCTGGGCTCTATGCACCACAACAAGGACCAAGGAGGGGTGAGCAGGAACAGCTGGGAGATTTGCTTTGAAACTGGGCTCCCAAACCAAACTAAAATGCTAAGATATGCTGTCATCATTTCTCTAGCACTACTTCTTCATCACACCTTCTCACCATTCATAGCTCAGGAAAAGCCTCATTCCCTCCGCATAGAATCATTAAGGTTGGAAGACTTCCAAGATCATCTAGTCCAACCATCCCCTTACCACCTATACTTCCTGAACCATGTCCTTAACTACCTTATCCAACCTTTTCTTGAACACCCTGAGGAATGGTGACTCCACCACCTCCCTGGGCAACCTGTTCCAATGCCTAGCCACTCTTGCCTGAGAAGAAATTTCTCCTGATTTCTAACCTGAACCTCCTCTGGCACAACTTGCAACCATTCCTTCTTGTCCTATTGTTGCTTATCTGTGAGAAAAGGTTGATCTCCATCTCACCACAACCTCCTTTAAGGTAGTTGTAGACAGCAACAGTCCCAGTTCCCTCAGCTGCTCCTGATAAAACTTGTGTTCCAGACTGTTCACCGGCCTCGTTGCCCTTCTCTGGACATGCTCCAGGGCCTCAATGTCTTTCTTGCAGTAAGGAGCCCAAAACTGAACACAGTATTTGAGGTGCAGCTTACACACAAATACTTCATTCCCCTTCCTGAAGCTCCCTCCTTAGTGATCTCAGTATGAATGATAGTTACTAGGGGGACTTATATCAATTGTATCACATCACATCAATCACACCAATTATATATTATGTTTTGTTATCACAGAATCACAAGGTTGGCAAAGACCTTTAAGATCATCAAGTCCAACCACTCCTGTCCTAAGCTAAACCATATCCCTAAGTACCTAATCTACCCTTTTTTTAAACACATCCAGGGATAGTGACTCAACCACCTCCCTTGGCAACCTGTTCCAGGCCCTGACAACTCTTTCAGGAAAAAATTTTTCCTAACATCTAATCTGAACCTGCCCTGGCACAGATAAGTTATGTTGTGTTATGTTATGTTTTTTTTTCTTGGGCCATCGGCTTTGGCATTCAGAGCAACCCTCATGCAGTCTGCCCACATCAGCCTAATTTCGACCATGCTTGGTCTTACTGCTCCCTCCTAAGCCCCTGCTAAACATCCTTGCCAGCAGCAGAGGCTCCTGTACAGCACAGGGCCAACAGGGAGATTATTTTTATACATTTCCACACTTAACTATCTACCAGGAGAAATGAACAAATGAACCAGGCTTATCAACTGTACCTTTCTGACAGACCATATAACTAAGACCTCGTTTTCAGACATCAGCTGCTGGCTGTATTGCTACTGTGCTAGCAGTAAAAAAAAAAAAAAAGAAAGAAAAGAAAAAGATATTGCTTGCTCTTCTCCCTTTCTTTATGCCAGTGTTAACAATATTATTAGATGGATTACAATTAATACAGGTTATTAACAGAGCTGGAATGAGCCATCAAGCCAGTTTGATTCCTGCAATTCTTATAAAGTGTAGCTATTTTGTTTGGCTATGCAGATAAAAAATGCTCTGTCAGCAAATTTCACCCTGCTGTGAGATAAACATCCACCATCCATATAAGGAACCCTTACCTCTTCCTTTCAGCTCTCAGAGCAAGTTTCCAAATTATTTGACTCACATTGTTATAAAAGGACTTAAATGCATAGGGCATAGATGATGTTGTGTAGATTCACTAAAGAGCATGTCAGGTACATGGGATATTACCAAAAGGGTCTCATACCAAAAGCTTTTCAAATAAGGTAAATAACAAAGATCTTGATGAATGGCATCTATTCTAGTGAGCACAGCCCATTTTCTGGGTCAAGGAGCATTGAATTTGTATTGGCAGCCCTCAGATGTTAACTAGATTTGTTGAACGGCTGGATGTTACTGAGGTGTAAACCAGGCTGGCAGCATTGCTGGACTTCAGCTAGCTACCCTGATTAAGAGCAAACAGGGAACCAGCTCAAACAGAAGTGCTTACTTACTGTGAGTGTAAAGGCTAATGATTTTCTTCTTTAAATTGAGGGATACAAACGTGTTTTTTTAGCCCAGACAAGGGTAGATTTTTATCTGGAGTAGATCTGAAAATGCACTTCCTTGGAATTTTAATGAGCAAAAATAAGATTATGACATGCCCAAAGCCAGTATGCAATTTCATAAATAATATGTGTGTTTGCCTGCTGATGTGAGAAGTACTTTTATCTTAAACAAGATAAAAGGTTATTTCAGACACTTAACATGGGTTGGTATTGTTTATTGGTAAAGCATCTGTGATAAAATTAGAGCAAAGCTGATTCCTTTTCTACCTTCTTCTTTCTAAATAATAAATAGTACAAATAATCTACTAGCACAAACTGAATTAAACTGCCTTCAGTTGTAGCTGAAAAGTCTGAGAACCTGGCCCTATCACGTATTTGTGCTTGTCCTAGTCAGCTTTATTGGAAGCTGTATCCTTTTATCCACTACAGACAAAGAGGGAGTGTTCATTGTTGCAGAATCTGCTACGTATTATATTTGTGTATTTTCCCTGAACAGATTGCATGGCTGGCATTAGAACAAATATGTTTGTTACTGTTGTAAAAAAAAATATATTAAAAAAAATAATCAAACTGTGTGCTTGAATACTGTATTGGATTAGTCAAAGGGGAGGAATTTTCCCTAACACCTAACAATAACAACGTTAGTTATTTACTGAGTACCTCCAACTACTCCGGTTGGCTCTTGCTACTCTGATCATCATGCTCAGACTCTCTTCCCTGCCCTATTCTGTTTCTGAAACCCACTCACTGATTCTCAAACCTATTTAGAGTATAAACCTTTCCAGGGAGGGCTCGCTCTCTGTGATTTTTGTTTCACACGCAGAGTCCTAACTACAATGAAACGCTCTGATTGGCATGCCAAGGCGTAACAGCAAAAATCCCTGGAAGAGCCTCGGGGTTTGAAAGCATGAAATCTGATGGGATGCTCAGTTGTCACTGCTCCCACAACTGTCACTGTGAATCACACGTTCTCAGCCCTCTCCTGATGTACTACATCCTTGGCAGCTGTGCATCTGTATCTCTAATTGGCAGACCTCTAAATTATCAAGAGGTACGGTCTGCACGTGTAGCCAAACAGAGGGTTTGCTTGGCAGACCTGTTCATTCCCCATGAGTCCCTGGTTTAGTTTAAACCAAGCTGAAAAATTAATCTTGTTTCAACATTTGCTCCTGCACTCAGTTTGAAACTACCCTACAGTTTTTAGGTACATCTTCTTATAGTATTGCAAGGAACCAGCATTAACAAATATGAGACGTAAGTGAAATAACGCACTGGAAGTTTTAAGGCCTGAAAAT
This sequence comes from Zapornia atra, assembly GCA_013400835.1. Lineage (NCBI taxonomy): Eukaryota > Metazoa > Chordata > Aves > Gruiformes > Rallidae > Zapornia > Zapornia atra. The sequence continues at coordinate 125,245 of VZTU01005572.1, read as the reverse complement.
ATGAAAAAGTCTGCCTTGTGCTCCAAATTCCTTTATATATTTTCAAAATTCAGTATAAGATGTGACAAGACAAAGTAATGCAGTCCAAGGAATCATAGATTTGAGGAAAAACAACCTATTAACCATAAAAATTGCCATCAGATCTCAGGGAAATTTTTTTTGGTCTCTATTACGTTTAGAACTGTCTACTTAGTCTAAAGGCCCAAAAAGAGTCAGCTCTGTTTTAAACATTCTGCAATTGTTTCTTATTCTGAACTCATATTACCTTCCCTGCCAAATATATTTTCATATTAACTTCAAAAGACTCACAGTCATTTAAACAGTTTAAAACAGCTTGCAAAAAGGAGGAAACATATGCAAAATAAAAGTAATGATACTTGTGTGCATGTCAAATCCACAAAATGTTAAAGCTTTTTTTATCAAAACCTAAGTAAAATCCACCACCTCCGACATATTTAATGAATTTGTTTATTTAGCCAAAACTCTCAGATTTTATATTTAACAGCATGTTTGCTGTTGTGTTTTGAAACAGCCCTATTTTGGTGTATTCCCCTGTTTTCTTTTGAACAAGTAATATTAAAAAGAATAATCTAGAAAGAAAAAAATTGTGAACTCTCCCTTGTGCTCAGATTTATTTATATATCATTAAAATTCAGCATAATACATTTTTCTTCCTCAGAGTTCTAGTCTTTATTAGCATTTCTTCAAGCCTCCTAACAGGTTTGATTCAAGTTACGCTTGGGGAAAATGCTTGTAATGTCACTCCACCGTGACTTGTGTTCAGCCTGGTTCTAGCAGAGAAGCAGCAAGGATTTCTCAAATTCACGGTGCTTCAAGTTAACAGCTCACAAATTCTTTCAGAGGAGCTTTACTGTAGCTTTCCAAAGTTTATCATCCGCTTCATGAAGACCAGATTAACTGTCCCAAAGTAAGAACTGCTGGGTTCATTGTGTTGAGCTCAATGATGGTCAGTTCCTCCTCCTTTTGTGAACATGTGCATCAATCAAAACATGCTACAAATCAAACTAAGCGACATTTCAGCCATTACCAAACCCTGTTGCTTGTTTTAAATCGGGGTGGGAAAATGTTTTTCTCCCTTTGATTTCCTTTCCTGTCTTACCTAGCAAAAGAAGAGCTGCTCCTCTCAGACGCAGAGGGAAAGACTACAGATCCCATATTTATATCCAGGATTATATTCTCCCTGCTGCTAAACAGCTGTTCCAGCATGGGTGGCACCAACCACAGGAGGTCTGTTATAATTCGGGTTATGAAAGATATCTGTTGGAATAACCAGCTGCAAACCTCTGTGTGACTCCTATCTCTTTCATGGTCTGGCAACTGAATTGTCTCTGTGCTTTCCTCCTGAAACCAACAGGAAAGCTCATGAAGAAAACAAGAGGTGGTTAGGAATAGTCCTTCTGGTTTGGGTTTTGGTTTTTTTAAATTCCCCTGTACTCTCAGTTTCAAGACAGGTACATGTTTACAACATCTTGTTTTGTACTTTGAGTTTCACCTCAGGCATCTGGTTGCTAAGCAGCCGGTCATCTCCATACTTTGTCCCCATTAGGATGAGGCACAATGTGGTTATCTCTCACCTCTTGACATAGAAGGAATTTGGGCTGTTATCTGTGAAGTCCCTTATGAGAATCCCACATTTCGCTGCCCTGTTTGGATATCTCTTTTCCATTTCAGCTTCTAAGTGGAACATTGATTTCCCTCTGGTAACTCCCGATTTAGTCATTTACTAATCTTTGCTGCAGTGGAAGTGGCACAATGAAATTTGGAGATTAAAAGGCTGGATTTCAGAGCAATGTAAATCCAGGCAGCCCTGCTGAGGTAAAGGAAGCTGCACTGGTATCTACCTGCTGAGACTCTTCAAGAATAATAATAATCATATGGCCTGAGTTTCGCTTCTTTTCCTTCTCATGAATAATCTGCAGTGAATGTGATTGCGAACCTAAGATTAATCATCCTTGATTGTATCTCGTGTCTGTCCATCTATGAAGTGTGCATCATTATTTTCCACTACTGATCTTATGAAAAATTAAAGCTTAATATGACCCCATTGGACCTTAAAAAAACCCACACAGTGTTCTGCTAAAAAGTGCTAGTCTACATATAGCACCCTCTAATTTATTTTGTCCATTTGTTTTCCCTTTTTTTTTTCCCCTTTTCTTATTTTTCTTTAGTTTAGTTTTGTTTTTTTCTTAACAGAGATGGTTTATACTACTTTAAATGGTAGTATGTCTCTTGAAGCAAATATGGAAATACATCTGGCAGGGTGGTTGATACTAACCCAGGGCAAATTAACATCAGCACCAGATCCCACATACCGTATAATCACATTTGTACTGTTTTAAAACAAAAAGGAAGACTTGAGATCTACGGGGAGTCATTATAGATAATATTCTGTCAGTGTTTCCACTCCTACTTCTGGGGTTCAAAACTTAGGCTGTTCAAATTGCTTCACAATGAAAACATGTAAGTGCTCAGCTCTACAACAAAGTTATTGTCACTAGGCCAAATCCTAAGGTCTTTGCTTACTGCTAACTCCCGCTGACTTCAACGAGCATATCTCCTGAGTGAAGGCTTGGGGTTTGGCTGGGTTGTGAGTTTTTTTTGTTTTGAAATGAAGTGTTGGGATTTTTTTACTCGTTTACACTGTGCATTAAAAATAAAGGCTTCCTGCATGCAGCATGAGAAAACACTGGCCACATTTGGCACCCCGTTACCTGGCTGATTATTCATTCAACCCTTCTCAATTCCCTCCTCTTTTTTTAAACCATGTGTGAATTAACTCTACACATACTTCCTGTATAGCTTTAAATCTGAGATGATGGTACCTCATTTTCTGATCAAAGAAAGCGTCAGAATTTGGGTGCTATATGGCCTATTTGCTTTAAAAAAAAGCCCCCAAACGTAGATGTTTTGGTTGATTTGATCCCACAGGTTTCTGCGCTTCCTTCTTTGCTGCCTGTTCACAAACAGATTCAGATCCAAACTTTGTTTCCATCTTTCTATTTCAAACTATTCTCAGTGGGAGATGGGGTAGGAACTTTTTATTCCTCCTGAAGACTGGCACTGTCCCATCCTCTGAACACCTTTTCCAGCCACTCTTGAAGGCAGGGGTTGTGGCGACCTTGGCATTGCCTCTTCTGACACCACAAGTCCAACAGGACACATACAGTCCTGGTGCAGAGACATGTTGCTTCCCTGGCACCACTCCGGCTTAAAGTCTGGGGGAAGAGCTGAAAGCAGAGGTCGAGCAAAGGCAGTTCATTCCTCTGGACTTCTCCATGCTTCACCTGGGTCCCCACTGACTTTCCTTCATCTCGTATTTACAGTTCTGAAGTCCTACAGCAGCTAACAGATACATAACAAATGCCATGCCAATTAAACGTTTGTCCTACCCTAACATCTTTGTTGCTATTCATTCTGCACCCCTACAGTCCACCATGGCAGAGATCTATTTATTTTCATATCCAGTCCAGATATAGCACTTTATTTTTTTTAAAGCTCTTCTCAAAGTGTAACTTTGGCATGCATTTATCCCTTTCAACACATCTACTCTTGGTTTTTTCTAATTTTCAAAAAGCACTTCCAAATAAGTTTGGGGAAAATTGCGCCTCTAGTACCAGTTTCCAAGGAACCTGTTACTAGTACAGAAAGTTTCCATCTCAGTCTGCCTTTTGTATTCTTGTTATTGCACATTAGTCATGCCCAGCAAAAACTGCATTCAGTGTCCTAAATAAAGGAATATGTCGACTCTCAACATGAAGAATCTATTTAACTTGATGATGACACTGCCATACATATGACATAGTTACTCAGCAATTTACAGAGATGTTTGAAAGCCTAACACGGCTTCAAGAAGCTGACAATGTAAATACATATATTTACAGATGTTAATTGGCAAGCCTTGTTATGTATGAGATTTATCATACATCTCTGACTTCTTTTGCCTCAGGCTAATCCATTTCTTTAATTTTCCTAAACCTCCAAGCTGCTGAACATCTTTAGCCAGCTATTGTTTCAAGATCAACCCTGCAAAACAAAAACATTTTATTTTTATCCTCAGCAGCTGCACAACTTTCCTCCTCAAATTACCTCTATCAAAGTTTCAAGATTAAAATGACTGAAGTGCAAAAAATATGTTTTTATACTGATCTGGCTAGCTTCATGTAAAAAGATAGTTACATACAGAATACCACAAATAGAAAAGTAGAGAACTTTAGACTGCAACCCTTTCTGAAGATCTACCTTTTTTTTCTGAATGTTAAAAGAGGGGTTTTTTTTGAAGTCTCTCAGAATCCTGTTAAATTTTTGCTAATGAAAGGCTACACACAAACAGCTAATCAATAAAAAACCCCAAACAAACCCAACCTTGTACCACCGTCATAAGATTGTGCTCACCTAAAATACGAAGAACATCCAAACTTCCTATTTGTGGTGTTCAAAGAGAAAAGGGGTGTTGGTATTGATATAAAATACCAAAAGATTTAATAAGACTTACTTATTTGATTGGAAGGGACTCTGAACCAGTAAAACTGTGAAGACTTGTCTGACAAACATAGTATCAGCGCCTTCACAGGGAAGAGTGTACTTCACGGGGCTGCATGAAGGATTCAGGCAGGCAGGCGAGTCCAGGTGTAGGAGAAGGAAGAGGAAAGGAAAGTCAAGTTAGGACAGAGAGAGTTTTAAAGAATATGAATATGAATCCTCTGTAAGAGTGGGAACTTCCATGAAGTGCTTCACTTTGTTTTGTCTATTCTACTGTCAGAGTAGGTACAATTCTTGGTATCAGCAACATGGTACTGACTTAAAAGGAGTGTGACCTTTTGCAGAGATATCAGAGTGACTGACCATTGCTGAGCTGAAAAGCAAGCACAGTGCTAACTTCTGAGATATATGCCCACTATCTCCTGTCTTTTTTTTTTTTTTCCTTTTTTTTTTAATATGCAGTAGTGGCTGCAGCTGTACTGGAGGGAAGATAACTTATGGAAAGGATTTTTTTTCCCTGGAACTCAGCAGCTGGTAATAAAGAACAAATGACATTACTTCTATTGCTACTTCAAGAATATTGTACTTGCTGCAGTGTGTTTCCTATAGTGACATTAAAAAATAGGTTAGCTTTCTCATCTTGTTTGAAAAAAAAAGATTTGACTTTTCTTGACCATACTGAGTGGCTACTTCTTACAGCCAACATCTAATCATAGCAGAGTTTTTCCTTAGAGGCAAATCACACTGTTAACATTTTTGTTTTAGGACCTGGCTGTCATTTTTCAAACCTTTGTAAAATGGTTTTAATTTATCTACATTCTAGGAGGATTCAAGTAGGTCTATTACAGCTGCTGGAATTCATTTTAGCTTTGATAATCTCTAAGGAATCGTTTCTCCAAAGCATTTATCTTGGATAGCGGGCAGGAACTGCTAAAAAAGCCAGTGCTATCGAAGTGCAGAATTGCATCTCAGAGAAGTCTGTGGGAACCTAAGCTGCTGGGGATGCAGAAGACAAAAGCTTTCCACTGCAGTGCAGTTGGAAAGGGTTCTTCTGAGTTGCCCTGGTCTTCAACCACCTACTCAGAAAGAAAAAGACTAAGAAGACAGGAGAGACTAAGATGAGGCCATCTTTTCTTTTGTATAAGGAACGTTTTCTATTACCTTGTGGCCTAGGCTTTATATTTATGAAGATTGTGGCCTGGGCTTTAAATTTATGGAGAGTTTCCTGCATACACATATAAAGAAAATGTTCTGTAACCTGTTCACTAAGTCAGGTTACATCATGAGATAAATGGGCAAGGAACATGCAAGGAACAGCGCATGTAACACCAACAATGTAAGGAAACTAAAATGCAACTTATGGTATGTCTTTGTAAATACACTAAACGTGGCTTGGGCCTAGGCAAAAGTGGAAAATGTACGGTTTGCTTTTTTCCAAGTGTACTTATGGCATGAGTGCCAGCATCCACACAGTGTTTATAAAAGCTCCCTCCCCCCAACAGAAGAACCAGCATCCATTTTCCTAACAGGAGTCTTTAAACTTGGCTAAGCTTGGAAACCTGGAATTTTTTTCCTGTAAAGATAGACCTTGCGTTGTCTCATTCTCTCAGGGAGCCCAGTCTGGATTAAAGAATTTGGGTGAGAATAGGAACAGAGAGGAAAGAAAGAGAGCAATATTGAAAGGCAGAGAGCAGTGAGTGTGTGAGCTATCAGAAAAAGTTAACTGTTCGCCTGCTTCTTTAACAGCCAGGAGGATGAAGTCCATTTGTCATCGCGACTAACTACAAGAGATAGATCTAACTGCTGTGAACCTGCCAAAGGCTCCTGTGTGCACATATTTCATGAAACTGGTACATGATTCATCTTGTGTCTACAATGTAATAGCAGCACTTCACATTTTGAAGCCTGGATAGGCTCACATTTTTCTCTCTTTTTGTCATAGGTGCATAACTTTCCATTATAGGCCTGGCTGGAAAAGAGCAGTTCCATTTAGCAAAAGATTTTCAAAGTTTGAATGATTTTGTTCTGTGTTGACATAAAAAAACCCCCCACAACTGCAGCCTTTCAAAATGCCTTTGAGAGCGCTGTGGGCAAAAGTGGGGTAAGTCAGACAGACTAACCTGCCAGGGGATCAGAGAACTGACCAGTTTTTGTAGGCAAGGTTCAAGACCTTGCTCTGACAGATTCACAGTGGATTTCACCCTTCTTAAATTCAAGCTTTTAACTCAGCTGTAGCTGCCTACTATGGTCCATTTAAAAAGATTTCCCCTCAGAGAGGATAATTTAGAGCATATAAAGGAGGCTTTTCCTCTAAGTCACCTTTGATAAAATAATTTCAGTCTGTGTTCCATTTATAACATTGGGAGACTGAACTACTAACTTGACTGCCTAAAGTTAGTCACTAATTACAGTTGAGGCTGTATGATTTAACCTAGGATGCATTAATCTCCTCTCTTGACTGGAAATTTCACCTGCAACCAGGGAAAGCTTCCTGACAGAAGTTTACACAATCAAGAAAACTGAAAATTTCCTCAAAACCAGAGGTTTTGACTTTGAAAAACAAACAAAAAAGCACTTCAGAAGCGCACGTTTCACTGGGATGTTCATTACCACAAATGCCTGTCTGACCATTACAAATCACCTTATGCTTATTTGTAAATAATTTCTTAATTAGATCATTTGAATTAAAAGAGGATGTGTGAACATGAGAAATGAGCTACACACAGTTATAAATGACATAAATAAGTACACTAAGAGGTACAACAAGAACTGTATAATGCAGGATCCTTGAGTTGATTGATACTGATAACAGGCAATGCATTTTAAAAATGCATATGGACTTGGACATCTCAACAACTGGATCCTCAATTTAGCGGCACAGAAGATCAGTAGCACTCTGTCAACTTGAATTCAAGATTCAAGTTGTTGAATCTTGCCTGGTGTGTTTTGTTTCCTCGTGAGGACAGAGGTGGACAGTCCAGGGCCATTTCTCACCCTGTGTACACACAAAGGCAAGTAAAGCTGTGTCAAGGTTTTCAGAGCCTCAGTTCAATCCCAAAGCATTTGTGTTTTAAGAATCACTACCACAACTATTAAACTGGCAGGGAAAAAGCTGGCAAATCAATAACAAATAGCACCCCTATATACATGATATTTGAGGAGGTGACTTCATGCCAGAAATCTGACTCTTGACCAACAAAAACTGATGCCTCCCTTCACTGTACATGAGTAATTTTTGTAGAAGCCAAATGAAGTCAAATATTAGGGCAATGGAGATGCAAGTCTGTCTCTAAGATCATATTTGACAGTATTTGCTATAACAACCTGTCAGGTTGATTTTGCTCTCTCACCTGAACTGTGCCTCCATAGCATACATTTCTTTGTCTTACTCTGATGAATAAGCTAGGCAAAAGGCATAACATTCTAAATGCTGATTTTAATAGCTTTGTGAACACCAGTTTATAGTATTTTTCTCCTTTCTGAATTAAACCTAATCATAAGTTACTATAGGTCAGCAGCATTTTGCTTTTCTGTTCAGAACACTAGACTACTAAAGTGATATTTATTAATAAAGCAGAGCGTGTGTGGCATTTTAATAAAGCTTTTAAATGGCACTCAGAAATGGAGTATATTATGTCTACAGAAAAGAAAAGCATTCAAGTTGTCACTGTTACTCGCTTAAAGGGCTCTGTCTGCACTTCAGTATTGAACTTGCAGCCTCCTGCGGCTAGGAAACACCTCTCACAATTATTCATGCTATGGTATTTTTAAGTTTCATCACTGCAGCCTAACTGTAACTCTTCCATTTGATGGTGCTTAGCAAACTATTCTCATCAGTTATAAACAGGTCAGCTAAGAAATGGGGACCCGTGAACGTGAAAGGTTCTTTGAGTGCGTAGCACATTTATGTGAGTCTACAGATAGGAGACTCAATTTTTTTTTTAATAAATATGATGTGCAAGCCATTTGTCATATTTAATGACTGATGCCAAAGACAGAAGTAGTCTGTTTTTCAGACATCCGTTATAAATATGTTTTGCATGGTTCCTGAGTTGAATTCCCTGACAAAGAGCATACATGGCATCAGTTGGTCTACTGAACCAAGCAAGTTTCCTTGACCAGAGGCATATGTCAAAGAAAAACAAGGTCAAGATATTTCAGTCACTCACACATAGATTTTTCTCATTTTCACAGGACCACATTGACATTAGCAAAAGGACCATCCTTTTTGCTAATGAACATAAAAAGTTTGCTTATGCTTCAGCTAGAATATAGACATTGACCTGCCTGTAAAAGGCAGTGTTCATTTAACGTTGAATGACCATTTGCCTATGTGAATGGAAGCTGTGCAGGACTGGATACTGTGTTAAGCATATTGAACTCATGCCCACATCTGAAAGATTAGTCCTCTGACAAACACGAGCACAAATTTATCAAATATACAATCTTCTACTTATCAACAATATACAGCAATGACTCATATAGGCAACAGGAGGAATGCTTGTCATCCAAGGCATTAGAGTTTTCTATCAGGTGGTTATGATTTACTTCCACTTAAATTAAATAAAGTATAAGGGGAAAACGAACCTTTAAGCCATGTTTCAGATATCATGAGGATAGCCTTTGATGTGCTACATTCCCTTGCAAGCCTTCAGCACTCTCAGCTCTCTAGGGATATGTTCTAGGCCACATCATGCTTTGGAGTGTGACACAGGATGACCCAAGCTAGTGTCTGTCTGAAGGTATGAAGGTCTGGAAAGCAGTGCAGTTCTGTAAGCAGGTTGCTGCATCCTCTGACAGATGGCTCTCAGCAAGCACTAAGTATTGATGAATCCAGATGACCAATGGGTTGTGGAACAGCCTTGGCCTTTGCTAGCCTCAAGGTATAAGGCTAGAGACATGCTTCATCGATAAAGATAACTGATCAGAAATGGTCAGATACTTGGATGCGCTTGGATGCATAAGACACATAGATTTTCTTCAAAGAAAATCTGTTCATACTACTTGGAATATGAAACAAAAATAAAGATGCAGTGACTGTGTGCTCCTGGCAAACTGCATGAAAATAGTTATCTCAAAAGGAAACTTGGAATAAGCAAAGAGTCCACAAAGAATGGTGGGGAGGGGAACAATAGAAAGAAAAAAGAGAAAAAAAAATGGCATGCAAATAGAACAGTAGCTTTCAAGCAGAGTTCCTTAGGTCTGCTTATGTTAATTGTCAAGAAAAGCTGAGTGCGTCCTTGCAAAAGGTATTTAAGGAAATGTCAATGGATTGACTAAGACTGGGTTTGTGAGGCTGTGGAGGGGAGGGCAGAAGAAACTGGCTGAGGTACAGCGAGGATGGAATAAAAGGCTGGATCAGAACTTCAACAAACGCTTCATCTTGCATTTTTCCCAGAACAATGATCCTGGGACAAAAATAACAGGAGTAATAGGAAAGGGGTTGCAGAAATGGATGGTATGGCATTTAAAAAGCAGTTCAATATGTCTGCTGAGGTGAAAGGGAAGAAAATAAACCAGCTGATCTTCATTACAAAACTTTACTTTGGCAACCTCCTCCTAGACCAGCTTTTTGGATAAGATGAAAAATTTTCTAAACAAAGAAAATACTTTACATTGAAGATAGATTCTATTTGGATTTCATTAAAAGTACTGAGCATGCTACCAAAAGGGAATCTATTAGCTGAGATTAGAAAGAAGGGAAGTAGTGAAGTTTTAAGGAAAGTTCAATGTGAGATAGTTACTGTTGAAAGGAGAAGCACTAGGCTGGAGGATAGTGACTAGAGGACTTCTTCAAAGAACAGCACTGGCCTAGTCTTAGAGTCAATCTTGCTCTCTGTATTTTTATTAATGAATTTGATGCAAAGTTTAGGTATATCATAAGGCCATTTCCCTCTGGTATGAATTTGGAAGCACTGTCAAAACCAGGGATGCCTGGGGCTTGAAGGATGAAGTCAAGGAAATTCGATGAAGTTCAGCTGTGGAAATGCAAGCTTGTGCATCTGAGACCTCACCTAAACCACTCTAGAAGATGACAAACAAATGTATCTAAGATGTCCTGGAAATTACAGAGGAATGGAATGGTGACCTCTGGTTGACCAAGGGTGTCACTAGGAGATACAAACTTCAGAAGCATAGTTTCTGGGAAAGTTAGTGAAGCATTAGTGACACTGTACAAGATCCGGTGTAGAATACCATGCACAAATTCACTCATCTCTTTTCAAGAAAGGTTATTCAAAACTGAAACAGATGCATGGATTCACTACTAGAATTAAATTAAATGGAGTTTATCTTATGTCAGTCTCGCTTGTGTATTATGAAAAATAAAAGCCTGGAAAGAAATATAAAAATCTATTGTTACATGATGGAAACCTGCACCAAGAATAGAAGAGATGTTTAACCTCATCAGAATTACAATGCCTCACAAGCTGGCCAGAAATAAACTTAGACAGGAATTAGAAGGTGGCAAAAGGCAGAGGGCATCCCTTAGCCATTTAGAGCATCCAGGTGTTGGGAGAGCCTTTTCAAAGTAGTGGTAAACCCTGAATTCAATAGGGTTAGTTCATGAAAAAGAATACAGCATAACAGACTGAGACAGTAGGACTGGACTCTCTTCCAGCTTTCAAAACAACTTGTTTTGTTTCAGTGAAAATTTGGACATTTTAGTAAATCCTTTTTTTTTTTTTTTCCCCCACCAAATTTCAGTCAAGTCATCTTCAGTTTTTGAAAGGTAAGAGACATTTTCATCATTTCTCAACGTCTAAAGCATGGATAGAAGAGAATGAACTAATCACATTTCTATTTTGCCTTAGATACCTCAATGTGCCTAGAAACTGATCTGACATATATATCAAAGCGAAAACAATACCAGAGTGTTTTAATCAGAAAAAGAGTAAAAAGGGAGAAAAGTCAAAATAAATGTAAATACAAGAACAAGTCTGCTCAAGAAATTATTGATGGGGTAGAACACTACTTTTCTGCTCTTAATGAAATCTTCCTGTATATAATTTGTTCTAACACTTCATCAAAACACGGAAAAATACTTAAGCTCATTTATTTTACTTAGTCTTAGATTCAGGCTACGTACTCACCATTTTACACAGAGGCATGGAGGTGAGATTAAGGAGAAACCTTTCTTTCCTTCCCCTTTCACAGGATTTTTTCAAGCTGTTTGGTATTCCTTTGAAGACTACAGCAGTAGCTTACATACTGGTTATTTATAAGTGGTGTGGTGTGGAGGGTGAAACACTAACTGTACACCACACTCCCTGCCCTTTTAAAATATTAATTGATGAGTTACCAACTATGGAGCCTCATAAAGTATTAACTCTTTAAGTGGTGAAGATCTCTGCTTAACAGCATAGCACAAATCCTACATGATTTAAATCCCATGCAATCCTATTAAAATCCAAAGTGTTTCAAGCTGTTTGCGTTTAGTTCAGCATCTAATAGGAACAGCTGGTTTTGAAACCTCACGTAAGCAATATTCCTCTATTGGACCAGCAGGACGGGGAAGGTAAATTCAACTTTGCTGGCTGATATGGCGATATACATCTCAAGCTTCAATGCTTTAATCCTTTTCTGGGCTTGCTATTTTTCATCAACTTTCATTTTGTGTACTACACATCACTTTAGCTAGCGTCGGAACAGTTGTGCTACACCTGTGCCCTGGTGGCTAAGAGAGCCAATAGAATCCTGGGGTGCATCAAGAGGAGTGTGGCCAGCAGGTCGAAGGAGGTGATCCTCCCCCTCTACTCTGCCCTGGTCAGGTCACACCTGGAGTATTGTGTTCAGGTCTGGGCTCCCTGGTATAAAAAAGACAGGGACCTCCTCGAAAGAGTCCAGTGAAGGGCTACGAAGATGATTAAGGGTCTGGAGCATCTGCCCTATGAGGAAAGGCTGAGTGAGCTGGGACTGTTAAGCCTAGAGAAAAGAAGACTAAGGGGGGACCTTATTAATGTTTATAAATATCTTAAGTATGGGATACATCGGGAAATGGCCAGCCTCCTTTCAGTGGTCTGTAGGGACAGGACAAGGGGCAATGGCTGCAAGTTGGAGCACAGGAACTTCCTCACCAACATGCGAAAGAACTTTTCAACAGGGAGGGTGACAGAGCCCTGGGACAGGCTGCCCTGGGGGGTTGTGGAATCTCCATTTCTGGAGATATTCAAGATCCATCTGGACACCTATCTGTGCAATATGACCTAGGGAGCCTGCTTTCCAGGGGGGTTGGACCTGATGATCTCTCGAGGTCCCTTCCAACCCCTATGATTCTGTGATTCTATGATCTCCTGAACTGCCATACCTGAATGCGATGATAACGGCCTGCATTTCTCTGAACACTGGTCACTGAATGCTGGTGTATGGACGTGTCAGATTGAGACATATTAGTTCATTTTGTGATATACAATGTTGGGGCAATGAATTTGTGGTTCAGAGGAAAATTTTGAAATCACACCAAAGATGCATGACTGCACTACATCCCAATTTTAGCTGAACTTTATAAAAAGTAGATAGAAATAGGTAAAGCTGTGAAAGAAAAGATTTGGTCTTCACAAATATCCACTGATGCCTACAAATAAGTAACGTTTACATGACAGATTGCTAGCAATGGCAGGGGCAGGGCTTGATACACCTTCTGGGATGTATGAGAGCACCTGACAGACCTTCAGCAGTGCTGACCTACCCTGCTGGAACTAGCTCAAACACAGATGCTCAGAACCTCCTAAAGCTTAAGAATGGTAAGGGAATTTTCTGAGATCTACGCTGTTGTCTGTGAGCACTTCCAGCCATTATTCACAATACACGAATAACGACTTGACTCACACCTAAAGAAATCAGCAGATGGGCTCTTTCCTCTTCATATAGAAATGTCAGTTAAATATAAGAAGGATAAAGCTAACAGAGTTATGTGCCAACTACACAAAACACAAAGAAATATTGTCTGGCATAGGAATCTTTTCCTTAGACACATACGCCTTCAAAATTTGGGTTTCTTTACTAAATTCCAAGGTAACTTTACATAAGAGGCATCAGAAACATGATCTCCGATTGCTGCCATTAGATTTCTGCTTATATTGCTAACTTAGTGATTGTGTAAGTGTGCAGTGTGTCTTTAATTGCTACCACCAGCAGGAAATTTTCCCTTAGGATTCATTAGCTAATAACTTCCTCTGTCACTGAGTTGTAAATCTACAAGTGTCTTTGGCAAACTGGTAATTTGCCTTCTTGGAAGACAGATGTGAAGGACCCAAACAGGTGGGAACCATAACTGCAAACATATGAATGTAATAAAATCAGCAATTATATGTATTTGCATGGTACCCTCATAAAGTTATTCTCCTAGCAAACTTTAAGTATCCAATCAAGTCATACTTAGGTGTGAAGTAAATGTTTTCAAGAGCTATTACACTGATTTAATAAATTAATTATTAATTTTGCAACATTATTAACCATTAAAGCTGTAGCGTTTTTAAGCACAGCAGCAGTATATATGCTGCTCCTGGATGACTCAGTTGCAGCATGTTTGCTACAATTCAGACATCTATTTGAAGTTACAAGTTACTGGAGATACTATGCGTAAAGTTCTTGAGGACACATAATCCAAAAGACACAGTCATGTTATATAGCAATATATATACTGTGCCAAAAGGCCAATGTGTACTTACTACATGTAAATGGTTTTGTGCATAGGGCTTGGGGAAAGAGGTATATTTGAATTTCCTCATTCTGAGCTGTCACACTGAAGTTCAAACGTTAAGGTGCTCATGAAGAGGGCGTGCATCAGAGTCTAGTCTTTCAGCATCAAAGTGTGTCTACATGTAAATATGCTCATAATCCACAGGGAAAAGTAGTGGGAAACTTTATCACTTTAATAAAGAGTGAACTGCTTTGCTGCAACAGGACTTTTGACAACACGAGAGTCATTCTTCCAAATTTTAACTACTTGGTAGCAGCCTGAAGTTCTGCCTCCGAAACTCACGCTCATTACAAATTGTGTTCTCTCCTCCGTGTCACCTTCTGAGTACAGTCTGGAATGTGCTGGGTAAAACTCTTTTTCTGGACTTTGGCACTACAAGGGGCTATGTGCCATTGTTGTCTACGATTACACAGGGCTGGAAACAAGCTTGCTACGTTATTTCTACATCAAATTTTCCATTTTTTTTCTTTTTTTTCTGCGGAAATGTTTTCAAATGCATTTTGAAGGTTGCAATTATCCATGTAGTTTCTGTTCCTATATTTGGAGTCATAATAGCGTTTCGCCACAGAAACAAGTCATTGTGGAGTAATTAGATACTGCACAAACTGTTCTGTGGTAACTGCAGCAGATATGAACTTGTTAACCTACACAACAGAGAGTACCTGAAAAAAGTGGAGCCCCCTGTGAAAGATGGGATAGCTCCCTCAGCAAGGGACACCACGGGATAATAGCTTGCACACAGAGGCTCTTGGCACACACTGACTTACACCTCTGTCAAAGTCTTTAGCTTCTGAAATACACTGATTCTCTTGGAAAAGGAGTAACAAACAAGCACAAAGAACATCTTTATGAAATCACTGAGTTTTTTCCCAAAAAAGAAAGCTTATCTCATTACCCCAGTGATCCGAAGGATCTTTTGACTCTATCTCCTGAAATAATACAGCAAGCCTTCTGAATGTATTTGCAGTTCTAAAATGTAAATAGGCAGATTATAGATTTACTAAAAATATCTATATGCACATAATAGCATCAACTGGACAGTCATAGCTTTTGTCTACTCCAGTGCATCACTTGCAATGCTCACAGAACTGGAAAAATTTATGATGGTAACGTTTGATTATAAACTGGTTTGTAGCATATCTGTTCTCTGTCCGGATGTGCTAATTCCTGTTGTCATCCTTGCAAGTGCATGGATACACAAACAGCAAGAAGAAACCCTACACACAGAACTTCACTTTCTCTCAGCTTAGGATTCACACTGGTCACTTCATCTTGGGCACAGCGCTGTGAGACTCAGTGGGAAAGTCCTTCAACTACCATCTTGATGAAGTGCCTGACCATGTGAGCAGCAACTCAAGCTCCATAACCACTTGCTCAGCACTGAGGACCATGGCTGGGAGCACATGGTCCACCACGTGCTGTGCACAGCTCAGCACACATGAGGAGCTGGTGCTGGCAGGGCAGTGAAGGCTCCAGTTACTTTTGGGACATCTGAGCTTCTCACTGGCCAAATAACAATTCAGTGGTTCCAGAAAAGTGGTCTCCATGGGAGTGGATTTATGTACTGATCAACCGGATCAGTCTTCGGTTAAGCCAATAACCCGTTCACTTTTCATTTCCCATTAACCAGCAAGATTGCAGCAGTGTCCCAGTAGTCCTGAATGTGTACAGCAAATAGTGTATGCTATTGCTGCTGGGAGAGCTCTTCTCCTTTAAAAAGAGGCTGTTTTACATAGGGAATACCTTAGCTCTCCTCCTTGGAGTATAGCATCTAATAAAAAAAAAAAAATTCCCAAAGCCCACGTCAGAACTCTACCCACACAGACAGATAATTTCGACTCACTCTCCAGAAACCAAGCTATAACTGTGGAATAATGTAGCAGCCTTCCTACGATAGACCCAGGCAGCCACTGCCATGAAACCTGGGCCAGCACAAACCCTCCTAGGCAAGTAGCTGTTCTGCTCATAAGGTACCTCCTAAGGCTCTGCCCAGCTATAAGCTCCCAGCGTCAAGGACCTCCCCGTATTTTTACATGTTTACACAACGCATAGCATCACTGTAAAGTTCACAGGAAGATCTGTCAGGTGCTATCATGCTATCAATTCTAAGTAAGTATTAGAGGGTCAGGAAAAACACATTATCCAGCTAAGGGGGCAAAGAACATCCATTATGTAAGCTTACTACTTTTCTCCCTTTACCTCTTCATCTTCCAAGTAACACTGTCAGGCAGGAAAACTTTTCATATGCAAGTCAATTACAATTCAGAGGGCACACCATCTGAGCTGGAAGTTGGTTTTCAGTAAGGTAAATCAAACCACATTTAAAAAATAAATACATACAAAGCTGTGGAAAACCCCCCACCTGTTCTGAGTAGTGTATATAAGGACTATTGTGTCAAAAACTATCACTTACATCCTGCTTCAAGTGCTGGCTAGTTAAGCAGTGAAAGTTCACTGGTGGGTCTGCCAGAGAAGGTAAGGCAGGTGAAACACACCAAATCCCCAAATTTCTCCTCTCTGAACCTGTGAGAAAAATCAATCCTTCACACCGTGAACAAAACCCTTTAAATGAGCTGATCCTGGGTGTGAAAATAACTAACAATACCTATTGGTATACCCTCCCCGAACCCTACCAATTCCCCAGGCCCTGTAACAAGGAGGAGAAAACACAAGCATAAAAACCCCCAGACCCAAACATGTCAGAAGGCAGGTCTTTTCCCAGCTCAGGCTCCCGAGCCGCCCAGGTGGCAGGGAGAATTCAGAAGTAGGAGTGTCAGAACAGGCACCGCAGTCAGAGGTGGCTCATCATGCTCTGCCACGGATCCGGGCTCCACATAACAAAATCAAAGCAACGCATCTCTTTTCAGAACAAAGAGTTAAATAATAATAACAATAATATAATTGAAAAATCTCATTTTCTGAGTACCTTTGATTCCTGGCTGGTAGTTGATGCTGGAGAGGGGGGCTGCTCCGTGCTCTCCACTTCATTCTCTTTCTCCACACTATCCACGCTGACTTCAGTCGTGCTGCTCGGAGGAATCATTGTATCTCTAAAACACTGCTACTATCAGGGAAAAGGCAGAAAAAAAGAAAAAAAAAAAAGGCAAAGCAGCTACAGACCTTTCTCGCTTTTTTTCATTTAACGTCCTTTTTCTTCTCTGCTCCTCGAGAGCAAATGAACTCCGACCGCTCGGTTTCACTACATTTGTAAGACTGGAATTCTCTGGATTTTCTTTTTTCCCTTCTCCTCCTCCGCCCCCTCTCTCTCCTCTGCCTCCTTCCTCCCTCCCCTCCCCTCGGCGGTTCTGCTGCGAGGGGAGCAAGTTATCGGTGGCTCCGTCGGTCAGTTGTGTGCCTGCTTCTGCGCTTTCCCCGATCCTCCTCCTCCTCCTCCCCTCCGTGTGAAGCCCGGAGGTGCGGAGCAGAGTCGTGACCATCAGCCCCGTGATCAGAGGGGAGTGAGCCGAAGCAGGGAGCCCGAGCCACGCGCACACACACACACACACACGGGGCACCGGAGGGAGGAGTTGTATTTCTAGCGCTGGGAATAGCTTTGGAGGAGCATGTGCTGTCATAGTAGTGAGAGAAAGTGAATGCGCGCATGCACACACGCGGGCAGAGAGGCAGTCAAGCTGCGTGCATGGAAGCCTTTTACCTTTTAACAGGCTGGAGAAGGCAGAGTTTGAAGAGCGGCTGTATATTCTTCCAGGTCTTTTCCTTCTGAGTCTTCCCTTACCCTGTGCCAGAAAAAAAATCGGTTTAAATCATAGCTACCCTTAGCTCCCACCTTGCCTTGCATCCCAAACTTGCTAGCAAGGGACAGGACAGAGTCAGGGGAGAGTCATCTGTGGATCCACGTGTTCCTCGCTCCCCTCCGGGCCAGGGAAGCCCATCTATGAGTCATGCACACGCAATCGGGGTCAGCTGGAAGCTCCCGCTACCGCTCACATCCTATACCTGTACGTTGTCATAGTGATAACACTCCATCGGGCAGCGAAGGAGCAGAGGCAGCCATGGGGAAGGGGCTGCTGGCTTCCCTCCCACACCCCCACACCCCAGCGCCGTCATTCCCGAGGATGCGGCACCTGAAGTCACGCTTCGGGCTGCAGGAATACCGGCAGAAGGTCAGCATGACTTTGCTGCCTGGCTTAGATTGCTTGATAATGCTCCAGTGTTTGCCTCTGATTTAAATCTGCTGCAAAGGTGCCTGTCAGCTCTCTTGCCTCTTGAATTAAGGTCCATATGGCAAAAGGTTGAATGGATGTGCTCCCCATAAGATAGATGCTTTGCAGGGATGGAGCCACTCCGTATGGCTGGTGGAGATGACTCCTTCACTTAAAGAAAACAGGAAAAAGTAACCCAAACAGGTTTCCCACATGCAATACTTATATATTGGGAAGTGAGAAGAACTAAAAAAAAAAGGATAATTGGTGCTTAGTTATCTATATTGGAGGTACAGATGTTTGGAGGTGATTTGCATAGGTGTGGGTCAGAAAGGAGCTTCAGTACCTTCTAGCTCTGGGACAGGGTACCAGATTCCTTTCAGCCCCATCCCTTAGAAACACAGCTGCTACCTGGAGCTGCCTTGCAGCGCCCACCCCCTACTCCCCCCAGATAATCCATGCATGAAAGTAAAGGCAAGTTTCTAAGATAGTAAGGGTTATACAGATGAAAGCCAGAGCAGAAATTGCCCTGAAGCCTCTGTATTCTTAATAACTATGCATAAACCAGGAAAAAAAAAAGAGAGAGAGAGAGAGAAATCAGCTTTTCTTTGAATCCATGGTGAATTTTCAGGACTGGCAGTTAAATGGGGAAAAAAGCTTTATTTCTTTGAAACAGAGCATATAAGATACTGAAATGTTCAGCAGACAATAAATGTGAATAGCTGCAATGCTATTTGTACAGCTACTTCAGAGCAAAAGTGCGTCTTATGAGTCTGCCAGTAGAACCTATTATTTGGCCTGTAGTCGCTAACACCATTACAGAGATAAAAAACCCCCCGACACTGGTTGCTCTTGAGGCAGTGTCAGTGACAGCTGAAGCAAGAAAATCTGGAGCTCAGAGGGGCAGATTTGGCAGGTAAGTAAAAGAATGTATCTCCAAGGGTTTGATTTCTAAAATATGCCATCGTCTTAGGCTGTTCTCTTTATAGCCAGAGGAATTCTCTGGGTGTGAAGCTCATCTCTTCCCCTCAGCAAGTAAGATTTGGGGTCTGCTATAAGATCAGCCTTTTAGCAATGAGCGGGGACTGCGCAGAATCACGATTTGGGAGAATTAGGGCAGCCGTGGGCAATGGAGACCTAGGCAGGGCAATGGTGACTAAATGCTCCGCTTCTGGCAGCATTATCCTTCTTTTATGGTCCAGTCAAGCACAGTTATGCCAACGCATGGGGTCTGCCCCCTTGCAAGGACTGTTCTGTGTGCCCAGAGATGCAAGAGATGTGAGAATTTGTGATGCTGATTTTCATCCAGTTCCCCAGCAGCATCATGGACCAGTCTTTCCTGTTATCATAGAATGGTCTGGGTTGGAAGGGACCCTAAGGATCATAGAGTTCTAATTCCCCTGCCACAGGCAGAGCGACCAGCCTCCAGGCCTTGATCTACACAAGGTTGCCCAGAGCCCCATCCAACCTACCCATCTTCTTCTGGTGAACTTGTAGGTCACCTTTGAAATGGTCCTGGAGTGGCTGGTTAATAGTTAATGCTCCAAGCATTGTAAAATCCTGCACACATGTTGTATGAAAAGCTGGTAACGTCATGACTCTGTAAGTGAGTATGATAACACGCTCTACTCTTTTTTTTCTTGTTGTTTTACCAAATTAGTACTGACACCTGCTGCGCTCCCTCTCTTCTCTCAATTACTCACTTGTCAACCACGACTGATCTGTCAGATTCTTGACAATTAGCCTAGGAAAGATGAGTCAAACCCAAAAATCTTACCAAAAAAGCAAAAAAGGAAAAGACACTGGATTCCTTGTATTTTGATTTCCTTCCACGGGAGTTGGCTATTGAAAAAAAAAACAAACCAAATATTCGGTATAACAAAACAGACTGATCGAATTAGGTGAACCTACATCTCCCTCTCTCTCCCACGCTTCATTCCTGAGAAGTTGGACTGGGGATTACTGCTGATCAGTCTCTAAGCGAAGGTACTCGTCGGAAATGTGAGCGCTGCGGCACAGTGCTGAACAAGAGGAAATTGAACAGATTCTTTAGTGAAGAGATGAGTGTAGATTTCTGAGAGTGGGGAAAGGCAATTTAGATGAATAAAACATGAGATCCGATTCTCATTCCCTGGCTGAAGTTGTTGCACTGTGCAAAGGCGCCTGAACATTGCCTAGAGTCGCCGCCAAGCGGGGCGGTGGGAGGCTGACTGCATGGGTGCTACGCCTCATCCATCCTCCTGCCCACATAAAGGTGACGGGGTGTGATGCAGAGCACTCCTCTGTGATGGGTCTCCAGCAGTTCTTCCTTAGCTCTTGCTACAGCCGGCATGGTAAGAGCATCCCAGATGCTCCTGAGATTAGGAATGTATAAAACACTGCTGTACTGCCAAGTCCTACCTGCTGTAGAGCTCCATGGTGGCAAGATTAACCTGATGTAAGGGTTTTGGTCCACACCATGTTCTTTTGCCTTCTTCCTCTGAAATATTTGAGCACCTTTCTGCAAAGGAGGTACACGAGTAGAGCTGGATTTTACCAAAATAAAGATATAAAATTGGTACTTATTGAAATATGTTATTCTTGCTTGGACCCCCATGTATTTACTAGAGAAAAATAAGAAGTAAAAAGGAGACACAGGTGTTAGTATTCACTGCCTGGTGCATAAACTGTCCCATACTTCTAAGCAATGAGGGTATACAAAGGAGCATATAGAGACGATACTACTGATAAATTGAGCTTGTTTCAATTACTGTGTACCTCTCTCTAGAAGCGTACAAAGCAGTGAGTAATCAGGTCAGTTGTGACCAGAGCAGAGCTCTCAAAGGAAAGAGGAATTAAGTTTACGGAGAATACAATTTCCAAGAGGATGCAGACAGAGTGCCATAGAAAACTATTAGGCACAGAAAAAAAGCTCGCAGTACTAGCACTTGCAATGAAACTTGATCAGACTCTCCCCAAATCCCTAGGTCCAATTTCCAAGTGTTCAAGGTGAGAAACAGTAGTTTCATTTCTTAGTCCACTTTTGTCTTCATGGAAACTGGCCACGGGATACCACTCTAGTGCCATTTGTGACAGCATGGTGCATTTGGGCAGATGTACTGGTGGATGACTTCACTAGGCTCTCCTCTCAAATATCCACTATCACCCACAGCTGGCTACTAGTGGAGTATCTTCCTGTGCATCCGAGTCCCACACTTGTGGGGACTTCTTACCAGCAACCACTGTACCCACAGAGAAAATTATGTTAAAATAGTATCAGGTGGTTGGGTTTTGTTGGTTTTGTTTATTTGTTTGTTTTTGATTTGTTTTGTTTAGAGTCATACAGCCCTTGTTTGCTTTAGGTACAATCTTGGCAGTTCATTGAGCAGCTAACATTACTATGGATAACAACCCCCCATGGATTCTGCTTATTGAAATGACATCTAAGTGCTACAATAACCAGCTTGTCAAGCTGGAATCACAACCTGGTCAATGCTCTGAAAGCATTCCCAGTACTAATGGGATACTGGTGGCTTGCATTTTGACTAAAATGACTTCGAAGTACTTTTTAGAGTTAAAAGTATTAAGCCTCCCACTGCTCTAGGGAGTGATTATACTGTAGCAAAGGAGTAATGGTGGAGGAAGCCATACCAACAGATTTGTGCTTGTACTTAAGCAGGGAGAAAAATGGAACCTCTGCCTGAGTATTAATATCAAAACCCTTTTTCTGTCCAACCACAGCAATGCCACAGGGAATGATGCAAACATCATACTGCACCTTGGGCGACTTGAATCGGTCTTTCAGAGAGGTCACAATGAGATTTAAACACCTCTACCCAGACACCTAGACCAGGAAAAGGAAGAATGCTACAGCCTCTTGTGACAGTGAGAAATGTTTGAGAAGGGGAGAAGAGGATGCAATTAGAGAAGATGGAATTTAGCCAAAGATACAGCATGTAATATGCTCAGTCTTACAAAAAGCATCGCAATACCTTTAAATAACCAGCGACAGTCCCGACCTGATTTTACATCTCTGCTGGCAGTATGATTCCTTCTCACTTTTTATAGGAAGGCGATATAAAAAGAAGAGGCCCGTGGAATCAGTAGCACCATTTCCTGCATCTCACAGATGCTCCTAGAAATTCCTGCCATTTACTGACTCGGTCCAATGCGACTGCAGCAGGAATGCCTTGTACCAGTTCAACGGGCTGCTGCAGTGGTGGATTAGCCATGGATTAAATCCTTTCAGGGTATCCGTGTTCCACATATTTAAAGAGATAACAAAGATATGATAATTAACATTATCTCCTTCACTCTTTCTGGACTCTACTTTAACCTCACTCCTGTTTCCTTAGATAGTCATTAAAACTCTTCCTGATGGCTCTAAGTACCACTCAGAAGGGTCTCATATAATCATAGCATCTCACCCAGCTCGCTCTACCTCTTTTCCTCAGCCTTTTCCAGGGTGGGGTGGGAGGAAACAGAGGGTCACCACTCTGGATCTTGGGCTTTTTTTTTTTTTAAAAAAAGACTTTTGATAGGAGGGAGCTTTCATTTGCCTCTCTCTTTCCTAGACCTTCCGTCTCCTAAATTGTCTCTCAAATTCCTTTGTCCAGTGGTCAGCCTTTCCAGGCATGAGTTGAGTATTACAGCTCAGAGGGTTTTATTGGATTTGTCTCAAGTTCCTGCTTTTTCCATTCACTCTGCTATTGAATACCGTCATCATGAGCTATTTCTTAACTAATGTCAGTGAAAATGCATTGAGAGCAACATTTTGCTTAGACTGTAAATAGAATCCAAAATAAGATCTGGCAAGCATTCCCAGCATAGCTGGTGGTGAACACAAGGATATGTATGCAATTTTTTTTCATACAGATATTTTATGGCTATGCACCAATTTCTAAAAGGCTGTGCATGCACAGTATTTCCTGTCTTAGGTAGTTACAGTGTGCCTGTCACTGTAATATTAAGGCACAAACATCCATGCTGAATGCAAAATGAATCTCACTGTCATCTGCAAACCTGCAACAGTTGTGCGACCATTTTTTTTGCTTTAGAATGAAAAAAAGATTTCTCAGTGTGCCAGTGACCTTTGTCTGGAGAGCCAGGCTTTTCTACAGGGTGTGGTAGAACTGTTACACACAGCAAATCTTCTAAATGCCTTCAGACCCCATAGGATGAAAAGCTTTGTTGAAATATCAGAAATGATCATTATCAAGATTAACGTTCCGCTCTATCAGATTAGCGCATGTGTCAACTGGAATAGAAGCATGTATGATGAGGGTTGCCCACAATTATGTAACTTATTCTAATGATCTGATGCAGTTCTCAAACAAGAATAAAGAATATAAATGTTCAGCCTGTTATAAATCCGATGGGAAAGTGAATACTTTAGAGCCCAAATATATTGGGTTTGTTCTTTGAATCTTGATAAGATGTAAAATTTGACAGATACTGATGATAGCTGGCTTGTTACATCTCTACATAATTACCAGTTCAAAATAAAAATGGGAAGTAAAATTTGAATTGAGCAAAAAAATGAAGGTAAACCTAAAAAACACTGCAAGAAGTTATCCTGTCATGATTTGTATTATTTTAGAGCAATAACAAGTCTTAAGATTCTAGTGAAAAATAATAATAGGAAGATGTTTGTCTTTTTGGTAAAGGCAAGACTATCACTATCCTATGGGCCTATCAAACAGAATTAATACCTTTTTTTAAGGATCCAGTTTAATTTACACAGAAAAAAAAATCATATCTCACTATTACATCTCCAAGAAAACCCCTAAGTTTTGTAGTTGAGAACAGTTCCAACCAGATTTCTTCATAGAAATAAAATCCATTAAGTGCTGCAGTGCATACAATTGTTACATTTTGTTGCTTAAAGCAATAGCAAAGAATACAATCCTCATATTCCATTTGAAATCTCAACACAGAGCATTCTGGAAGCACTTCTTTTTGATAAGTACATATCACTGTCTCTTATTACTCAAGGGGGTCAGGCTCAGCTGCAAGAGCGAACGATTTCCCTAGCAAAGATAGTCAAGATTTTTAGAAGTATAAATGCCAGAAAAGAAATAAAAGAAAAACGAGGGAAAATTGTCCAAATTCTGAGTGCCTTTACCTCCCACATTCATCACTTTTTCTATTCTTCGTTGGCTTTAAGGGAAGAAAAAAAAAAGCAAAAAAAATCACTTAAGGTTTCTTTATGTTTGTTAGTCATAACACCTGCAGCAATACCACTCTATAATTGTCATTCTCTTGCCTCAAAGTGTCTGGAGTGTTCAGGCACAAAGGGATTGCACACTGGACCCAGTAAGAGCTGGACCTCTCCTGCTGTTTCCATGGAATGGATTATCTCAAACTCAAATGCCTAGTAACCGAGCTCTATGATTTCAGACTTCGAGTAAGCAGGGTACTGAAGTATGTTGATTTTTCCATATAATTGGTCAAATTTGTTTTGTATTAGATGACTGAGTCATTTAAAGTTACATGAATGATGGTTTATCCAAAATACCTCTGTATGATTTTAAAATCCTATTTTCACATTTTGTAGTCCATAATATTCTATGTCTTCTTAGTCTCTTTTACTGGACCATAAAGAAAGAAAAGATAACTGAGCAGAAAGGGTGAAATCTGGAGGAAAAGCAAGTTACTTCAAATTTCTATGGTTGGCTAATGTTTGGGGTGCTTTAATTTAGCGAAAAGCAGAACTAAATGAACTGAGTGAAGGTGGTTGGACTTACACACATTCAGCTCACCAAAAACTGAAGAAAGCAGCTGTTTACGGCAGAAGAGATAGATAGCCACTATCTCATAATGTATAGGATTGTTTCAAACTGGAGCATTCTTCTGGGATCCCAGATAAAAGGAAAACTAGCAGACCTGGTAGTCAACATGATCAGTGCATTCAAAAGATGCAGACATCAGGAAGATATAAAGTCAGACAGAAAAAAACCAACTTTGATTCACAATAAAATATGGAAAGTATGAATAGAGTAGATAGGAATCTTTAAGGTTGGAAAAGACCTCTAAGATCACTAAGTCCAAACTGCAGTCCAATACCACCATAACAACTAAACAATGTCCTAGAGTGCCATGTCTACAGGTTTTTTGAACACCTCTCCGGGCCACCTGTTCCAGTGCCTGCCCACTCTTTTCAGAAAAGAAATTTTTCATAATATCCAATCTAAACCTTCCCTTATGCAACTTGAAACCATTTCCTCTCGTCCTCTTGTTTGTTTACTTGGGAGAAGAGACTAACGTACATCACACTACCACCTCCTTTCAGGCAGTTGTAGAGACCAAGAAGGTCTCCCCTCAGCCTCCTTTTCCAGGTTAAACAACCCCAGTTCCTTCAGTTGCTCCTCATAAGAATTGTTCTCTAAAACCTTTACCAGCTTACCATTGCCCTTCTCTGGACATACTCCAGCACCTCAATGTCTTTCTTGTAGTGAACAGCCCAAAACTGAACCCAGTACTCAAGGTGCAGCCTCACCAGTGCTGAGTGCGGGGAGGGGGAAATTACAATCAAGCTGGAATACAGCAGAGAAGATTGTCTTTCCAAGGGGATGTGACAAGCCCTCAGACACTAACTTCAGCAAACATGGAAAGTTTAGATATAAAATGCAGGCTTTGCAGGCTAGGTACTGTAATTGTATTTTGCATTTGTACAGCATCTAGAAGCTAGTTTTGCTTTCTGTCTGATCTTGGGTATTACAGTAAAACAAAAAAATAATTTAGAAAAGTGGATATGCATCTACTCAATCACAGCAGCACTGTGGATCGAACGTGTAATAATTGGCTGTGGTCAAAGATTTTATCAGCAAATTTTTCTCTTTGCTTCCCCCTCTGCTCCTTCCCTCCCCATTCTGTTACGAGATAAACCAAGTTCTACTTTTCTGCACTGATTATTAGAAACTGAAGGGAAAAGTATAAAACATTTTTTAAAATAAAGAAAAAAACCCTCCTCATGATGGTATTTTAAAGACCAAAAGCTTAAACAAAGACACTGAAGTAAAAAGGTAGAACATATTTATACATGTAAGCACACGTGTTCATATGCTGCTTCATATATTGTAGCCATGTTGAATGACAACAGTAATGGGTAGTAAAGCTCAGGGAAGACAGGGGAAAGCTTACCACAGTAAGGACTCCATACAGCAAAAGAAATAATGTAGAGAATAATCTGATTTTGGGAAAAAAAAAAAAAAAAGCCTGCTGTTTATTTTTGTGATCCTATAATGAGAGCTTTGTGAAGGAAATCTATTTTTATCTTCCACACAGAAAAGCAAAGAATATGCAGAGCTGTGAATGATAATGCTGTAACGTGAGATAGTTGGTAAAGATTTTGACTTCATTGGGATACTTTTTAAATGACATTACACCCAGCGGAGTTATAAGGATGTTTTCAAGATGTCTTAAAAGCAATTTTTCCATGAACTGGAATACACTGTGGTCAAATCAGCATGGGATTTCTCAAAAATGTTTCATGGACCTTTCTCTTCTTCCACAGATGTGAAAGCTGCCTTCTTTTGACCTGGACAGAAAAGTCGGAACCTAACTGAGGATTTAGCTGAAAATCCTAACGCCACTTTGGTTCAAAACACTTTAGGTCTATTTTCCTTTTTTATTTTTTTAAAATTATTTTTAGGCAGCTAAGAAGTACTACTTGAACCCATGCTCAGATACAAAAATAATCTGGTGCTTGCTTCACTCTGTTCATGTCCATATTTTTACTCCTTAAAAAGTCAGGATTGAAAGCTTTATTCTTCTGTACCAAAACTTGATCTGATCTAAATGCAAAAGGTTAGTTCTAAGTAACATAAAATGCATGATAACAAGCAGCTACAACTGATTTTTTTTCCAGTCCGTTATTGTTAAGTGTTGCTTGCTTAGCTGCTGTTAAATAATCCATTAAAAAATACTTGCAGACAATTTTTCAAAAGATATGAATGACACCAGAGTCCTGAACTTTGGTTAACAAAATACAGAGATAAAGCTAGTTCTTAAAGAGAACACATTTCCCTCCCACCCAGAGCAACACATTTTGAAAATTACAGTAAAATCTTCTGTGTCAAGACTAAAAAACATCTTCCCTGAATAACAGAGTTCTGCACATGAAGTTTCAGCCCTATTATGCTGTTGATAAGGGGGAGTCATTCACATTCAACTATCAAAAGAGTAAATATTTTGAAAGAGGATTATCTTTAAAGGGAAATTTTGAGGATGCATGCAAAATCCTGGGACCAGTGAAATTAGTAAGAGGTCCCAGGATTTCAGCCCAGCAAATAAATCCAGGTGGTTCCAGAGAGGCATGTCTGCTGCTATCTGTAGGAATAAAAAGACTCTGAAAAAAACAGGCCCTAACAGTTATCTGGCACACAGCTCAGACAGTGCTATTATAGTCAGCATGCAAACTATTTTCCCCATTAATTATATGCGTCTAATGTCAGAGATCTAATTATCCAAGAAAAAATTAAAATTTCTAGAAGAGCACGGAACTGAAAAAATGGACCACAGCCAAACTATCCTGAAGTTTTCACTGAAGTTGACAATGATAGCCTGAGAGATCAGCATCAATTCAGACTACATTTTAACTGTGATTTTTATTATTTTTTCCCAAGCGACACAAAAAAAGGAAAAAAAAATAATGCGGCATATATTACTTCCAAATGCTTACTTCTTTCCAGTGGTTCTTACACCATCTGGCTAAACAATTTCCCCCTGGTTATTTTTTTGTTTTAGTCACTGTGAAAGAAGCATCCCTGGAAACATACATTACTTTGTGAAATATTTTTACACCAGCATTCGTTTCACCTCCGAGAAGACAACTCAGCAATTCCTAGAGCTATAAAGAGTATCAGTAACTGCTCTGTTAACTCATCAATTGTAATGGATATATAAAACAGAAATTACAGATTAGGTGAAATTCCTCCCTGAAAACATATTCTCTCTGCATAGGTGTTCAGCTTGTTTCACCTAATTGACAAAATGAGATGGATGAGTTCAGAGATCTTCTGATGACCAGTATTACTAGGTTTCCCTTTCCATCTTGGCCTAGAGGTGTCCTGCACTGAGGATCAGCTATTTCTCAAGGCCTCTTGGGAAGCAAAAACTTTGTTCCCTGCTGAAATACCTCCTTGTTTTCATGAGTGAAGATTCTATGAGACTGTGCTTTTTCATATTTTTTTCCTTTAGAAATTTAGCACTCAAAAAAAAAGAAAAGAAAGGAAGGAAAAAGAGAAAGGGAAAGGGAGATTGAGATAAAGGTGAATGGAAGAGGAGGGGAAAAATCTGTGAAATGTCCAGGTATTGGGTTGGCCTGATATTGTTTGGTATTCAGCATAGCTCAACTGAATTTAGGGAGCTGTGTTAATTTATGCAAATGGTTTTAGAAGCATGAAATGGCATCAGAAAACAAGTGAGCCCCCACTTAAGTTGCTTCTGAGGACACATGTGGAAATTTTATTTTGATAGCTCTTGTAATTTATTTTAGATCAAGCTTAAAGTTTCCATTCTCAACCTTCAACTTCTCTATTACCAGAGGCTATAATATGAGCTGAGGGCAAATTCACAGAATGCAGCAAAAAGAGGAGTAAATTGACTTTACAGAAACTATATTAAATACATCACCTGGGAACCACAGAAGAGGCACGAATTAATGGAATCATTGCTCTCATTTTGTAAAAGTCTACCCATGAGGGAGCAACTTGACTAAGTATCAGCTACTATTTTAAAAGACAAAGCCAAACCAATTCGCCTTAGCTGTCAGACATTCCTACTCAGAAAGGACAATCCCTGTTTTTAGCACACGTGTTCCTATTTTCTTTATTTTTCTGTGTAGTCCATCTCACAAAGAAGTGTAACTATTCCAATGCATTTCAGCACAGCTTAAAAGCCATGTCCTTATTGCAGCCTCAGGGATTCCTATTAATTCAAGTGTTACATGTTAGTTTAAGAAACAAGAATTTTCTGCTTTAATTAGTCACCTTAGTTATCAACTCCTATTCCAGTATCAGTCCTGGGCATGTAAATGTTTTATATATTCTCCATAAGGCTAGCTTTGATATTGAGGGCCTTATCTTACAAAGAGTTTGTCAGGACTCTCCAACAAATTTAACTCACTACTTTTTTACTCTGAGAATACCATGACACTGTAATCTCTATTGGGATTTTTTGGCAGATATAGAGAAGCACGTTTGTCAGTTTAGGCAGTGTTGAAACTAGCTGGATAGGTTTTCACAATGTGGAGGAGGCAAATTGCTGCTCGGTGAGAGCACTGCTGGTGTCTTGACCTTTATTAAAGATTCATGACAGGCCTGGCAGAGAGCCATCAATGGTAAGGCTTCTTGGAGGACAGGTTCTGAATCTATGCAAGCATGCCTCTGAGCCATGGCCAGAGGTTCTTCCCTTCTTCCCCACGTGGTGAAGGAAAGAGCATGTATTGACTTGTCTACGCAAAACCTCTGTGTCCATGTTCACACCACATGGACTTCAGAATGGACTGCAGGCAGGTTTCAGAACACATTTAAGAGAAAGTGGGGTTTGGTTATGATTAGCTGTCTCCTTAGACAGAGGTTATAGGAATAACTGCTTCCTTTTTATTAGAAATGAACACCTATCTTCCACAGACTCATTGATGGTTTTGGCTTGATGGTCTGTCATTCAAACTGAAGAGGAATAGGTGGTGGTTTTACTCCTTGAAATTCTAAATCAACAATGTAAGGTATCCTACCGATGACTGTTGAGTCTTTCCTAAACCCAGATTTTCAGTTGTAATGCCTTGGTCACATTGGCATGAAGATATAGGCAATGCATTCTTGAAGGCTAATACTTATATCTACTAAATGAACCACCAAACCTATGTCTTAATTCCCTCACTCTTAGACCAGTGCAAACTACTCTCTCCCACCTACACTTCTACCTTGGCCTTTGAAATAATTTATCTCATCCCTTCAGACAAATTTCTCCAGTGTTTATCATTTATAACGTGGACAAAGCCTTTCAAATATGTGACTCACTGGAGCTTGATCAAGCCATGTGAGCTCAGGAAATAAGGAAGGAGCGTGCTTGTGGAAATACTTTGCTTCCTTATCTGTTGTGCGTCTGAAGTAAGCCTTTTCCTAGGCAACTGCTCATGAGCAATGGTCTTTCTATAAAAGGAGGGAATGTGCTGGGTATACTGTGTTCAAACGAGCTTTTAATTCTGAATGCAAAATTCTTCTTGGATGTCAGCTGTACATACTGATGCATATTTGAAATGGAAAATGGATCAAATGTTGCACAGTGATGCAGCTGCATCAGTTTCCTTGTCTTCCAAAATGGAAGAATTTGGGGGTTTTTTTTAATCACTCCAGAATAAATAAAAAAGCAGAATATTAAGAACTGCAATCTTGACAAGGAATGTGGGTTTTGAATTTAGTTTTGCTGGGTTAGATAAATTGATGGTGGAATTCACTGCAGTGCTTTCAAAGCTAATGGCAGCACTCTAAATTTGCACAGCAGAACATCAGATTATGAAACACTCTCACATGCAATCAAATGAAACTGCAAAATGTCTCTGTGATTTTGATGTAAATCTGTCAGGTGGTTCTTCTGTTCCAGAGGAATGAGATTTCTGTGAATTTTGTTACACTTGACTTTAACTGAGACTTAACTGTACTGGAACGTGAACCCAGTAGAACATCTGATAGTTTTAGGTTTTCAGAACCTTACAGGTGATTTCCTTACAAGGGTCAACAAAAAAAGTACATTTGCCCATATCAAATTAAATGTTATCACAGAATTCCCATGACTGCTTGGCAAAGCCAATGGGTAATTTAAAGGCTGTAATGTAAAAACTACCTTTTCTTTGGGAGTAGGGCAAGCTCACATTTAGGAGAGTTCAAAACCCATTTTTTTATACAGATATATATGTGTATGTATGGATGCGTCAAATGCTTTTATAGCATGATGTGCTATACCAATTATTTTGATTACAAGAATTACAGCCAGCAGATAATTAGGTCCTGGGCTAATTCTCATGAAGATAAACATTTCAAAGTTTGGGATTTCATAAACAAACATACATCTGAATTCTGCTTCACACCACGCAGCCTTTCTTCTCTGCTTCCCTCTTGATTTTGCAGCCAGAAGATAGACAGCTTGCTCCAGGCACAACCCTCACATTCTTCTCCTTACCCCAGTGTAACTTACCAAGCATACCTTCCTCATACGTTTTCATGATGCTGCAGCTAACACGCAATCTATTTCCTAGGCAACACTGGAAGCTGCATTTCTGAGGTCAACAGTGCTGGGAAGCAAATGTCTCAGTCCCTGAAGGAGAATAGAATGGGAACACTAAAGTATGAAAGGGCTGCAAAAAACCGGGGCCGAAAACTACATCAGCTGTAGCCTCACAGCCTCTGAAAGAAGCAGAGTCTTTAGCTTTTACTTTCTACAATGCAGGTTTAAAGCAATCTGGGATGTCCAAACTACCTTGAAATAGAAAACCAGATTAATCAACCTGCACTAATCTCCATGTACAGATCACTGTTATGTGAAGGACCTTCCAAGTCCTTAATCTGCAAACCCCCCAACTGTTTTTTTTTCTCTCGGTGCAGCCACAACTTAAAACAACAGTGTCTTTGTGGCACAGCTTACCCACAGCATGTCAGCAGGACAGGTTTTACTTCTTTGGCTTTACGCTGGTCAGGCATCTTCACTTCTCGCTGGAAGATCAGCTCACAAAGAGCCTCGGCAAAGGTTCATTTAACCCAAGGCAAAAGCAGCTAGGAAACAAGGACGCTGAGCCAAGCACACCTCTCAATCAGGTTGGCTAGGTGCTGCGAACCAATCAGCCTAATTAGACAGAGGCGATGAGGAACGGCTGTCCTCTAGAAACACCCAACCGCGCGTAGAGCTGGCAACAGTAATCAGCCTTTTATCAGAGACAGGAAGCAAAACATTACCGCTGCAATTACCACCGAGGGGGACTCCGGTGCAGAGCCCCCTGTATCTGTGGCACTAGGGAGCTTCTAGGCGGTCAAACTGTGCTTCAGTAGCTAGGCTTACCAACAAAGGAGAGAGGAAAAAAAATAATTAGAATGAAGGATGGAGGTAAGCTCTAGCAGAATTAATTGAAAACTGTCAAAACTGTGAGATGTTGGGAAAGGAGGAGGAAAAAAAAAAGCTCCAAAGAAGGTAATTATATTCCTTCAGTTTTATGAAGTTATTTCTGCTTTAATACAAAAAGAAACGAACAAAACTTCTTACTTTGAGATGTTGAAATGAGACAGAATTTCTTTTCACGCTGTTGTATCTGCGCACATTTTGAATAATTATAGTTTCTAGTCCTTATGATTATGACTATAATTTAGAAAACATTAATTGGAACACTATGAAGAGCAGAAGTGTCTGCAGTCACTGTCTGAAACAATAGCTTGGATGGATATGAATTACTTCATCCACCTTAGCATATATTAACTCTGAAGACTGATAACAATATGGTTACCATTTCACTACTACTCATTTAATTTGAAATATCTAGCTAAAGCACGTATCTTAAAAACTTATATTCTCTCTAAGCATAAAAACCCCAACTATTTTGTGTAATCAAGCATGAACAGATATTCTTCAAACCCGTTGGTTTGTTGTAGTTTCTTTGACAGAATTTTTTTTCTTCTGGCAAATGTGTTTTTTCTGCTCCTCAAAAAGGGTCCATTTCCAATCAAATATGAATGTTGAATAAAACATTTTTGCTGAAGACAAAATCAGGCTCCGGAGAAGCAGTTCCTGTAATATTTGGGTTTGAAACATTGTGTATTGCATTACCTTTGTGCCATGATGTTATCTCTCTCTACCGGGTTTGCTTGAGGCTGGGGACCCAGAAAACTAAGAGTCATTTCTGTAAAATAGGCATAACCTTAACTAACTTTTAACTTTAGATTCAGTCTTTAACCTCCTTCTGCTTAACCTAGTTACAAGCTGCACCACATTAGACAAATGCCAATGAAAGTCAGAAAACAGAAATGCAGGAAAGCTTTTTCACCAATTTGTTCTTTTTTCTTTCTNCCCTTTTTTTTTTTCTTCCTCCCGATGAAAAAAGGAATCAAAAAGAACTTCCTCTTAGTTCTCAGTGATGTTGTGGGCTTTATCCCCTTTACTTACGTCCGTTCAGATGCAGATCTGGAAAGTAGTTCCCTGTTTCTAAATTTGTGTCACAGGCACAATGAGCCGGCGGGGGATGAAGGCGGTGGAATTCCACAGGCCCCCCA
The DNA here is from genome assembly GCA_013400835.1 of Zapornia atra. Classification (NCBI taxonomy): domain Eukaryota; kingdom Metazoa; phylum Chordata; class Aves; order Gruiformes; family Rallidae; genus Zapornia; species Zapornia atra. The sequence continues at coordinate 91,646 of VZTU01005572.1, read as the reverse complement.
CTGACTCCAATTAAAATGAGGGCCAGAAAGCAATTACTCTGTGAAAGTATATGTATCTGCAACCACCCAGGAGGGGTGGCATTAATAAAGAGTTTTAATGCTGTTGCCTAATTAGGAGGAGAACTAAGGTTAGCAGTTTTGCTTGTCACAGTGATTCAAAACATGACAAAGGGGGAACAAGAAATAGTACTTTTAAGGTAAGGGAAGCTTCACCTTCAAGCTCGCGGCAACTAGGCTTTCATCTGATGACTGCATGACAGATGGAAGGAAAAAGCCCTAAGAAGCCACAGCCTTAAGAGATTGTCACAGATTTTGGAAAGCTGAGTCTTAAAGAAAAATGAAACTGATCCCCATTGGTCCCATTAGGAAAGGAGCCATATGTATTTCTTTTGAACCTCACTGACATGCCATTACACTCTCCCTCCCTCCTCATCTCTCACATTTGGGCAAGTGCCAACTAAAAAAACCTCTGTGTGTCTGGTCTCTGGATGCTCTCCAGATTTGCTGGTGCTTTTGTTTCTTTCAACATTAAGTAACAAGAAGTTCAGGGGCTGAAACAGCTCTGTTAATGTTGCATGGATCCCTGTGGATTGGTTAAAAAAGACTAATCACCCTACTCTTGATGATCAGGTCTCCCTCCTTGCACTCACAGAGTGAACTCACCTGGTGGCCTGACAGGCAGGGGAGCTCCAGTATACAGCCCACTGTAATGACACCTGTATGAAAAGCCAGATCCGCACCTCTGAGTCAAGGAGTTTGGAGGAGGGTTAGAGATCAACTGTTCAGCCAAATCCACTTGTACTACATACACTGCATCTTCTGCTGAATTAATCTGCCCTTTCCTGCATGACGTGTGTAGATTGGCTCCAATTGACTTAGGCAGTTATACTACATCATGTTCAGTTTGACTGGAAGGAGAACTTGAGATGGGCATTAATACAATTACCCTCACTAGGATGGATAGGAAATTCCTCTCTCATGGCAAGGCATATGAGACTATGTTATGCCTGTTGTTCATCAGGGCTTTTGTTTTAAATGTTATTAATCTGGCAGCATGTCCAGAGGCAGAGTATTCCCTACAGCTACTTTGGATCACCGGTGAATTTGAGAGATAGCATAACTATTGAATCATCTCTTCCTGCATCGTTCTGGGTTTCCAGCCACTTAGCAGCCACCCTTACCCTGGCCAGATTACTGGAATTTACGAGGCTGTGGCCCTATGGAGTATATGTGCTGTCTAGACAGACAGATGCAATAGGTTTATATTGGACGAACTGGCACTGGGTGGTGTTTATTAACAAAATAACCTCTTCCCATGTGCAAATTATTTACTTTGCTACTGGAAAATATGCCACAGAAATATCAACATAGAGCAGCCAGCACATAACATTTACGCTGAACTTTGAGTCATTTCAAGTACTGTTGTAACATTTAAGAATGGGAATCTCAGAAACGGCTACTACTCTCATCTATTTAGAGTATGACCAGAACAAGTTCAGTTGCTCTCAAATGCTAGCATCTGCTTATATATGGTCAGGAGGGTTAAAGGTGATAAAAGTAAGTATTTATACATACTTCTTCCTCTTTTGCTGCACCATTAAAGAAATAACGTATGTGTACAGTACAATGGTATAAGTCTCTCTCCAGGGCTAATTGGTGATGATGTTTTTAAAGATCACCCAGAAAGATATATGCTCAAGTGCTATTATTCCTCTACACTGCCAACTGAAAAAACAACCTCAGCTACCCTTCTGACATCTCTCAGTTGCAGACTTTTCCTCTCCGCAAGCAGCCAGTTGAAGGGGTCAGCCAACAAGAGCAATCCCTGTATCTTAGGTCATTCAGGAAATATTCCTTTACAAGAATGAGAGGGAAGCCAAGTGCTTAAAGAAGTCTGAAGAAGTGACAGGGCTTTCCCCCCTTTCCACTACCTGTGCAACAGGTCCACACACAGGACACAGAGAGCATTTCTAATAGAGAAAAAAAAGATTGCACTCCCACTGCCTACACCGGAGTTCTGGCCTAAAAGCCACCACCCAGCTCCCAGGCAGAGGCACACAGGCATGCTAGGATCACTGCTGCTATAGAAAGCCCTCATTAATTCCAGTCAAAGCTCAGCATGTTTGACCCACAGTGCCCTGCTGGGCATTCTGGCCAAAATTCCTATAGCAATAGTTTTTGTTAAAAACAGACAGGGGAGATAATGAAGGCAACAGAATTTAATAATAATACCCTGTAAAAATCCTTCTGAAATCAAAAAGATAGTGAATATAAAGGATGTGGGTGTATTAAATGATGAACCAATTTCTCCCAGGATGAAGTTACCATGAGTTTGAATTTTTTCTGACATGACCTCCTGTTCCTCAAACATTTTGTTCAGGAAGAGACGGCATTCGACTACTCCCCCAGGATTTCAACATAGGCAGACTTCCCCTTGGAATATGAAGTCTGAATGGACTACCCAAAATCCAGATGTCTAGACAGCCCTTCTACAGGAATCAGCCATGTGTATGTCACACATCTACAGAGCCTGGATGCTTTTGGGCGGCACAGACTTGCCCCAGGACAACTGTTAATAATCTGAAAATCTATCAGATTAAATTACAGTCCCAGGCAGAAACACAGATATATTGCTGTAGAATCAGGTTCCAGATGAACAGTATGTCTGATAAATCCAACATGCATTGGGTGATCTTATAGGTATGTGTACCTGAATGATACCTGGGGAGCCCTGGGCCAGTACATGGTGCTAATCTGCCATGAGAGTAAAGAATGATAGTGTTGAGTAGCTGATGCCTTTTTACATTACACAATGAACTGTGGAAGATTTTATGATAAAATAGCAATGGTACATCTACTCAGCATGTGTCTACAGCACTCGATTGCTTTAGTTCTAGTCTACCTGGCTTATTTTAGCTTGAGGGAAATGTTTCACTACAGCATTGACTCCATTTTGAAATGCTTGCCTGCTGTGCTGTTCTCGCTGCTTGATAATTCTCTCTTGAACAGCAGACTTCTTACAGTGTTTCTGTGAGGATGTCTCCACAGAATGTTTCCTGGAGAAAAGGGGCTGTTAATCCCAGCTACAAGAACTGAAGGCAAGGATCCTGAATCTGCCCAAGACTACAAAGAAACAGAACGAAGTCTCTAACAAAGCATGTGAGAAAAACTGATTCTTGTTAAGGGGAAAGAGGGAAAGGCAGAAAGGGGAAGGAGTGAGGGATTTCAAAAGCCTCTCTAAATTATCAAGAAGGAACAAAACCAGTGCACTGTTATGGCCTTATAATCTTCTAAGTCACTTTTCTACACTTCCTCCCCATTTCCTTTTTCCCCAGTCTTCATTCCTTCCCAGCTGCATACAGAACATTTTAGTGGCTTGATGGACACTTTTTCTTAATGCTGCCCACTTTGTGGAAACAATACATTTCCTTAATACAAAACTGAAATCTTCCTCTTCTGTAAGTGTAGTTGAAGAACCACTTGTTAATTTTTGTTTTAGGGTTGGCATCGTACCCCTGTAATGATGCATGTGCAGCGGGTAAGTTGAGTCTATAAAGGAAATCTGAGATCGAAGGGACTCTCAACTCTCAGAAAATCCTCCACAGCAACCTTAGACTGTGGTGTATCATGCTTGGAAAGAAGTGAGTCATCATTTCCAGCCAGTATCAACACTTGCACAGGTTTTCCTTTAACCTTGTAGCCCGCTGCCAGCACCCTTCTGGCCTGCGATCCAAAGTGCAAACCTAATCCTGTCCCTTGGGGATCCCATATGCTAAAGCCTTGTCCTCCTCCCAGTGACAAATTAGAGATCCATCCTACCTTGTAGGCCAACCTCACTATTTTTCTGTGCACTAAGCACCAGCAACTGTTCAGCCCAAGAAGAATATTTGGAGAGAAGACTAGTTTGCAGACAAAATAAGAAGACAGGAAGAGGAAGAGAGTGCTTTTGCTACACAGCAGTATTGATCATTGCTCGTTATAATAGGCCTGACTCCTTTAGGAACATGCTAGCTTTATGCTAGGATAACAAGGTCTGAATAAAAGCTTGCATGCTGACTGTGTCTTTAAGTACTTACAAGTGAAAGACATCACAAACCACTGTAACCTCAAGGAGTTGAAAAGCCCAGCAAACAAAGGGAGCCAGATAAACTGCTCTCCAATTAAAGTAGAAGTGAAAATGCACTGAGCCCACCAGTTTTTTGGATTGCAAGACAAGTTTGATTTAAATTCTGAAAAATAAAACATAGAAAAATTGGCAACAGAGGCATATAAACTTTCACTGCCATCAGAACACAGAATTCTTGCAATTCTCTATCAGTGACAGGAAAACCTGTGTTTTCACCAAGTATATTGGACAATCAGTCCAAGAGTATTTGCAGTACCATTTGCAGGAATTAGTGTCTGCAAATATAGGATGATTTTTCTAATTATCTTTTCCCTTACCAAGACAGAGAACTTTTTTTGTGTGTGTGCTTGTTTTGAAAACTAGAGAACTCTCATCATTTTCCTGCTGTAGCATTTGTGGTGGAATTTTAAGCATTTCCACAATCCAACTTCTTGTGCTCATTTAAAGTCTGGCCTCTTAGCCTGGTGCTTAAAGGCTTACTATGAGTTAAATCAGTTTATAAAATTTGACCCAGAATTTGAAAACCACCTAACTTTTGATCAGATAAGATTCCCAAAGGCAAATGATCTAAGAACTGATTAAAACAGGCAAAAGATACAAGCACTTTTAAAACTAATATTTCATTAAACCAAAACCAGAAAGGAAAACCAAAAGGTGGGGTAGTAAACTGGCCTTCTAAGAGAAGTCTGTTTCCCTGCTTCTTGAGGGCATCTATAGGTATGATTCAATTGCATCACTTGATGGAACTCTCACTAGGTGGAAGGAGATTTTCCTGAAACTGTTTATGAGGAAGGTGACTGAGCTAAGATCACCGGCAGAAGCTGGTAGCAGCTCAAAGGAGTGAAGAGGATGAGCATGGGACAGTTTAGAGAAAGGAGAACTGGTTCATGTTGGGGAAGACCATTTTGGTCCATAGTTTTTTTTCAGAAGCAAAATCAGTACCTATTTGAAAACTAGTAAGACTGTCTGGATTGGTACCTACTGATGCGCATGAAAAGAGAGGCAAGACTGAGATGGCTGCAGTCATGGCTGTGCAAAGAAGCTGAATAGGCTCAAGATAATATAAAGTGCATGAGCACATCTGCAAAAAGGCACAGAACGATGGCCAATGCCACCCTGGGATCACACACTGAGATTTTGATCCCTGAGCAAACCTGTCATCTGTGCAAAGGCAACCTGTGTAGAAGAAAAGGCCTTCAGAGGTGTGCCAGCTGCCTTTGCAGGTGGTGAGTTCTTTAGGGTAGTTTAAATCCCATGGGCAGTAGCTGCAAAGAAGCTCAGATGAGATATGCAGATGGAACATATTTCTCCTGTGGTGATGGCAGTAGGAAAGGTGCCTGCAAAAGACATGGCTCTAGCAGAAAGCCCAGTGTTGCCACAGTCCTGTGGGTTGCCCAGTAAGGCATGGTAAGGCCTAAGGTTTTGCAAGGGGCACAGTCAGCACAATGCTCCAGGGTTGCACAGCCACAGGAGGGAAGAATAGTGACCTCTCTGAGCGACCATCAGCTGTGCTGTTCATACTGGCTCCTACTGTCAGCACAACAAGGTACACTCTAAAGATCCTCTGTGAATTCCCAGTGTCAGGTGATGTGCTTGCATGACAGATCCCAGAATTTCACAGCAAGTCAATAGTTGAGACTTTTGGCCTTGAACTTGCTGCTGGGGATGTCTTTACAAGACTATGTAGTCATAGGCACTACCATGAAATGTCAAATTGCTTTTCAGTTCTACAGATTCACAGCCAGAAGGATAAACAGCAAGGTTTCAGATAAGCTCTTCTAGTGGTTTTATTCTAGCATGAATGCATGTTGGGTTTTTTTACCCCCACCCCTCAATTTCTAACTAGATTGAGAAGGAAATTTAATGATGAATTCCTGTTATTGATTGTTTTCCTACCTTTATTAAGATAGCCAAAACAGTGTGTTTGGTAGGACAAACAGAAGATTCATATAGAAACAGATTTGCCATTATAGCAAATTTTATATCACTTCAGAATCCAGAACACTTTTTAAAAATGGCTTTTCTTTTCATAAGGAATACAATAAAATACATGGAAGAATTCATTTCAACTCCTGGCCAAGAAAATAAATACTACCAATTTATATTCTTCCCTAAGGTTGATTTCTTTTGTGAGGGGTGGAGAGTAGTAGGTTATTTTTGCTTAAATAAGTTCATCAAAAGGTGGCAGAATTTCAAAAAGTGGGAAGCACAGGAATTGTTTAAAGCAGGATGAGGCCATCTGAATACTTCTCTCAAGGTCTTATAGCTTTTTTTTTTTGGCCAACTTTGACAAGTTCTCTTTAACTAGTAAAATAGGGCATCTCATGAATTTCTTAGACTCATCCTTCTAGTCCCAGATATAAAAGCAAGACTATCCTGCTATTTTAACAAGTTTTATATGAAGGCAAAAGTCCATAGCTGTAGGAATAATTAATGAGAGTCTCAAAACTTTTTAGTTATTTTTCAGCATGGCACTTAGAAAGTTGTCACTGCAGAAATAATTGATTATTTGGGGTTAGTAACTGAGACCATAAACCAGCCAGCAACAAACAAAACCTAATTTGGATGAGGTGCTTCAAACTGTAGCATTTCCTCCTCCAACTTCTCACTAGATTAAAGAAAGAAAAAACAGGTTTTAGAATTTAAAGCTCCACCGTTTTGTTGGCACAGGTTATCTCTTTCCTAAATTTTAATTTTATCATAATCTAAAATTTGGATTTGAAAAGAAATAATCTTTTCACTTTGAAAATTCTGCATGAAATAGGGGATGTTATGATAAGGTCCTCAATTTTCCCAAAGGAAATTATCTTCTGAACTCAGTTCCCTACTGAGAGATTGTTTAGGTCATGCAGAAATTGATTTTTCAGCTCATAAACAATGTGGCTGAAAACTTTTGCCTATATCTGACATTACATTTCATCAAAACCAGTTCAGCTTCCTTAACCTCATTTCATGGGTTTTCTTAACATTTGCTGAAAGACTACCATCAGATATGACATTCAGTCAAGTAGTAAAGGCACACTCAACTAAATCACATGTATTTCAGTAACCACACATCTGTATGAAGCGTATTAAAAGCTTTGATCTTTTTTGGTCGCACATTCCCAAGAGTTTACTAGCACCCATTAACAGGCATTAACACACTGGGCCCTCAGGTCCTCAGACTGGAATATCATACCATATATGAAAAATGTGTTATTATGGAAGAAGCAGCATTCTTCCACACACAGTGATGTACTTATAAAATAAGCTTACAGGCAAATGGCCACACTTAACATCCTTTGCACTTTAAAAGATGTGGAAGTGCCATTTAGGGGCATATCTGACATGCATTTTTAAGAAAGTCCACAGACTATTGGGACAGAAAAAAATCCACTTGTACAGAATTACAGTACTGGAAAAGACCCCAAAGCAACCCATATGTAACAATGTGGAAAAACGTAGCAGCTTCATAAGAGTTGGGAATCAGGTAGATAGTCACGCTATGGCTGGGAGGAGATAAAAAAAAACATTAGGAAGATTAAAGTGCAGGCATATTTTTTTTTGTGATCTTCTTATAAAGGATGACAAACCCCTTTATATTCTGGCTCTATGGCAAGTACACCATAATGCGTTCCTCTTGAGAAAAACACACACATATACAAACTTGTAATTAATAATGATGAAAACTCCCTGCCTTTACTTGCACTTACTGGCAATTACTCCTTTTACCTGCAATGTACCTGCAACTGATGAAGCTGAAGAACAGATGTGTGTAGCAGAAATTCAAATTGTCTGTCCTTGGGGCCTATTGAGCTTCTTTGGCATAGATCATAGCAATTTCTGTAGCCAAGAGAGCTATTTTATTACATATGTCCATTTGAAAATGTCAACAATTTCATTAAAACTGACACTACTAAGTTGTGGCTGATGTTACCAACTCATGGAGCTAGTGCAAAAGAATCTTCTTTTGGAGATGCAATTTCCTGTTTGCCTTCATTAGGGCAAATTATATGCTGCAGCCGTGACAGGCAATGCTAGCAGGTGATGCCATGTTAGACCATGCCTGAAATACACATCCAAGTCATGGTCATCAGCGCTGTTACTGGTTGCATCTACTGGGATTTAAACAGGATCAGGAGATGTGAGTGTCCCATCTTTGCTCTGCTGAACAGCAAGTGGAAGAGGAAGTTAAAGTCTTGCATCACCTAAGAGCAGCAACAGGACAGCTTTGCAGTTCAACACCCTGAACCGCAGACAGCAGCTTATACAGCTTGACAAGAAGCTGCTCAGAGGCAGCTTTTGTCCTCACTCTCCATCTTGGGTTTGGAGTATTTCACCAAATTAGAATCCTGTTTCTACAAGCCTTGGGTTTATAGCTTTTTAGTCATAAATTTAACTACGACTGATTGGGGCTATTGTTTTCGCCTGGTAGCACATCTCAGTGATTCAGAGTCTGAAATGATTCATTTAAAAACTCAGGGACATTTACAAGGGATTATTTTTGGAAATGGCCAAAATATCCAACAGTTGCAATAGCAATCTGAGGAGTCACTTATACAAAGGCAGATAAGATGACTGGCTGAGGGATCATAAGCAGCTGAACCTACAGCTCTGCTGTAAACCTGTTTGAGGAAATGTTCCTGTGTGTATGTCCATTTGGCTGCTAATAAGAAACTGGAAAAGCTATGACTCATTAGGGCCATCAATTTTTTTTTTTCCCCTCACTATCTCAACATTTCTCCTTTAACCATTCATCATTATTTTTGTATTTCATGACCAAAGCAAAACAAACAAAGGGCTAGAGAACAGACACAGCTCTTCAGTTTGGAAGGATTTTTAAATGAGGTTCCCTCTAGGTAAATAATTCTAAGTGTTCCCTAACTAGCAACTTGCACCAAACCTACTAACAATCCATGCTATTGGAGTCAGAAAAAAACCCCAAACCCTAGCAGTAGAGAGAGAATTAAACTTTTATTTCAAAGGCATATGATTCATCACCTTTGTCAGAGTGCAATGGATCAGTGCAGTGGGGTATGTTCGATGCAACATCACCCCCACTCAGCCCCAGGCAGAGAATTTCTGCATTTAAGGGAAGGAACAAGAGCTTCTCATCAGATTCCCCACAGCATGAATAAATGAATGGGGACGGGAATAATTGTAGGAGCAGTCCTGGTTTCTCTCACATGTCAATAGAAGAGAAATAGCAGTTGGCAGCACGAAAGAGAAGATCACTAGTTTGTGAAGCAACTGTCCGCCCCATAGAGTGAAAGGGAGTTTTTCACACTCATCACTGGTTCAACACTGTCAAGTGTAAGGTGTTGCACTTGGGCTGGAAGAATCCCAGACATAGATACAGACTGGGAGAAGAGCTTCTTGAGAGTAGCCCTGCTGAGAAGGACTTGGGGATTCTGGTGGATGAGAAACTTAACCTGAGCCAGCAGTGTGCTCTTGCAGCTCGCAAGGCCAATGGTACCCAGCAGGGACAGGGAGGTGATTGTCCCTCTCTACTCCGCCCTCATGAGGCCCCATCTGGAGTACTGTGTCCAGATCTGGGGCCCCCAATACAAGAAAGATTTGGAACTGTTGGAGAGGGCTCAGAGGAGGGCCACAAAGATGATTAGAGGGCTGGAGCACCTGCCCTACAAAGAGAGGCTGAGGGAGCTGGGCTTGTTCAGCTTGAAGAAGAGAAGGCTATGGGGGGACCTCGTTGCAGCCTTCCAGTACCTGAAGGGAGCTTATAAGCAGGAGGGGATTCAGCTTTTTAAAAGGGTAGATAATGGCAGGACAAGGGGGAATGGATTAAAACTAAAGGAAGGAAGGTTTAGATTAGATCTTAGGGGGAAGTTTTTTACAGAAAGAGTGGTGAGGTGCTGCAACAGGCTGCCCAGAGAAGTAGTGGATGCCCCGTCCCTGGAAATGTTCAAGGCCAGGTTGGATGGGGCCCTGGGCAACCTTGTGTAGATCCAGGCCTGAGGTTGGTGGCCCTGCCTGTGGCAGGGGGGTTGGAGCTCTATGATCCTTGGGGTCCCTTCCAACCCATGCCATTCTGTGATTCTATGATCACATTCTGATTTTATGGCCATCCGTATAGCTTTCCCTAGGTAAGTTGTTGTGCAATGTTACAGTACATCTACCTTCTTTACAGGCTGCTGTGCAGTCTTTGCAGCCAAAATGCTAATGCCTCCACAGAACTCTCTCAAGCAACCAACCTTCAGTGTGAAACCAGTAACATCCGAGGAGATGGAGGAGACAGCATAGAAGAACAAAGCTCACCAATAAGATGAATTTGCTCTGTGTTTCCCAGTATCAGCAAATGCGTGTCAAGGATGAAAGTCAGAGAAAAAGCCTAAAAGGCTCTGGAATACAATCTGGCTTTCTGTATTCAACACAACTGTGGAGAGGAGTGGTGTTTGTTGACATTCAGTTTTTGCAGCTAATCCTTCAAATCCCAAGTCCTCAAAACATCACATACTCCCATCATCTCATTTTCTATACATATCTGCCTTTCTGTGTAGAAAATCCATTCTCACAAGAGAGGACACATCCTTCTGCCTACATTAGGAGCTCCCACAAGTGAATAACAAGACTGAAAATGCTGGTTCTTTTCTTTCTCACGTGGGTCAGGACTCTTGACATTACATAAATAGCAATTTTACACTCCTGGTAATTATAATTCTCTCACACTGAGCTTAGGAGTTTGTGACTGTTATGCAGTCTGTCCACCCTCTATATTTAGATTCGTAAAACTAACATCCTTCACTCAGAAAACATCACGCGGTTTCACACTCAGATCTGTCCTTTCATCCTCTGAGGATTTCACAACTCTGCAATAGTACAAACAAGACAGAAAGGTTTAGCTTCCCCCTGCATTTAGTCATGGGACAATGTCATAGTCTGAGCAGTCTTTTTAACTTAGAATTATGGCTTGCAGTAGTCCACTCAGCTTTCCAATTGGAAACTTTGCTGCTGATTTCAGTAGAGGAAAACCAGTTCAACTTGCTATAGCTAAATTTGATATGATATGAGTTATTTTTAGGATATCACAGTGATATTCCATCTACTCCATCATCTTTTTTCTACCAGTAGGCTGATATAAAGGAAGACAAAAATTATATATTACAGACTAGCCTGTCCTTTGCAAAAAGTCTTTCTATGATACTGGACTTTAGAGGCTTCATGTCATACTGAATTTTGTCTAACACAACTGAGTGTTCTTTTTATCAACCAAGATGGAATACCAATAGGAAGCAATACTATCTTGCAACAATGAGATTATGTTTTCATTGTGGAAAAGAATGCAGTATTACTCTTTACTAATTGTTTCGTGGAGTGCATACACACTTACTGGAAGCTCAGATCGAAACCTAATAAAATATCAGATAGGGTTAAATGAGAGTACAGACAATTAGGTGCAACATTGATTTTTGTCTTTTTAAGTACCAGTTTATTTGGTGATTGTGTGTTTTTTATCACACAGGCTGCTTAGCGTATGACAAAGCACAGAATGCATTATCTGAAGACGGGAAAAAAAGGGTAATCACAAGAAGTGAAAGCCAGAGACTCACAGCTATGATTTACCTCAAGGAGCTATACATTGCGTTTGGGAGAGAAAAATAATCTTACACAAAAGGTAAAACATGGAGAAAGATGATGATGCAAAAAAAAGGTATTTAACTTGAAAGATACCCAGTAAAAATCAGGTATGGGATAATATCCAAGATATGGATTACAAAAGCTAAAAGAAAGAGTTTTGTGCATTGCATGAGGAATCTTTCTTAGCCAAATGAGGTGGTTATTTACAGATGACTCCTATGCATAACTTAAGTATATAACCTATTTTTGCATGCACACACAGCTGGAAAAGTAGCTATAGAGAAATGAGGAGACACTTTCTGCTCATCATGTACTTTGTGTGACACAGGTGACACAGATACATGCTAGCAATTCAAGTCTGAAGTCAAAGAGTCTTCTGTGATGTCAAAGAGGTTTGGTAGAGCACAGTGAATATTCACACACTACAACTCTCAATGCCCAGAAGAGACAATACTCTTATTTTCCTATTTATGGTTCCATAAACTGAGATTACTATTTTAAATGGATGAGAGCTCACAATAGAAAAGGTAAGGCTGGACAGTGGAGGTGCGACACTGGAGAGGAAATGATTTCTGGGAAAACCAAAAGCAGCACACAAGTTATATTGTAATATCTCCCCAAGAACCAAATTCAAACACAATTTTTAATCCATGGGTGGGTCTTGTGCCCAGTTTCAATAGTTTAAGTCCAAAAGCATAGCAAACCCTCTGCACGTCTGGAAAAAGACCATATCCACAGGAATATATTCAAACAGTTTTACCCTTGAAGGTAGGAAGAGCTGCATTTTTATTTGGCACACTTGCCAAGAACATTCTGATTTACTGTTATACTAAAAAATAAAAAAAACCCCTAAAGAATCCCAGCACCTGCAGTAGTTGAGAAAACACAATATGTGTTTTTAGCAATTAAGTGGCCCTTATCATTTAGCAGCAAAGAAAAATCACAAAGGAAAGAAGTAGGTTTAATTTGATAACCATGTCCCCATGAACACAGCAGTAGAAAAACAAGAATTACTGCAGAGGATCACTTTGAAAATAGTGACCTGTGTTCATTTGGTATTTTTCTCAGTGTTTGATGTGAAATATAAACGCAGAAAGAAAAAGCAGTTATAATAAAAGCAGAAAAACATGGACCGGCAATTACATTGTCAATTCCTCACCCAACTTCCATTTCAAGCGTGGGAACCTGCACTGATGGGGTTAACACAGAGTAAAACCACGGATTCTCCCAAAGCAATGAGCTTGGGTCTCCCCCTCCCACTTGTCTTGTTGTCACAAAAATTGTTCCATGCATCTGGCAAGTATGGTTACGATTTGTTAATGGTATCAAAGTTATGAGGGTAAGTGATGGGGAGGAGTTTGGTAGCCAGACTTTGCCATCATCAACACTTTCTTGTCCTACAAAATGCAGCAAAACGCTCTGGGAAATTGGTCTCCAACACTATTTAATGGGGAAAGCATTACCGAGGGTTTTGTCCTCTGGATGAAAGTGACAGGGGAGAGGAGTCTGTTACAGCTCCAAATAAGGATGAAATAGTAGTATCACAGGCCATTAGAGATCTTGGTTCAATTCCTGCTTGCTTAGCCAACATGGCAACTGTCATGCTATCATAAATTATGCAAAAAGATATCTTAGGAGCAGTTCTGGCAGCATCCTCTACTACCTCATTCTTAACTCTCTATTCGGGTAAGTGACAATATCTGTCAAGTAAAAGTTAGATGGGAAAACAGGGCAGAAACTGGAGGACTGGGCAAATGCAAAATGAAAAAAGGGTAGCTTTGTCTTCACAGAAGAAGAATTAGGAAGGGGGCACCTCAGAAAGTAACAGCAGCACAGCTAAATGATTTGCAAGTATGTGTAAGACCTCACTATCGACTTTAATTAAAGCCCTTCTTCAGAGCACTGTGGAATGCAGTTTGACTGATCAGAAGCAGCCAGACCTAAGAAAAGATGGCATTTTTCTAGAACGTGGCAAATATGAGTGAGACAAAACAATCCTAACATTTAAAAAGTATTTTAATGCCCCTGTCTTTGTGCCCTTACAGGTGCTAATATAACAAAGAAGAAGAATTCAACCCCCAAGTGCCTAACCATACATCTGCATTATTGGAGCATTCCTAACTTCCTACATAATTATTTGGTAAAAATCTCAATTAAAATGCAGATCATTAAACTGTAATTATATAAATTTCTTTCCATATTTTCCCTGTGCTTTCATGCAGGAAGCTGTAACAAATATTTACAAAACATACTGCGGCTGTAATTAAAGAGATCAGCGTTGGTAGAGAGAGGGCTGAATTGGTTTACATCAAAGCGTTCCTCTCAGAGCCTGTATTAATTTCAGAGGCTAAGCCGATAATAATTTTTTCTGAGTTTCTGAGCAAATCTGAAAAAGCTAGGAAATAAAAGAAAGGCTCCTTCTTTCTCCATGCCTAAAATGATGTAAATGTCAAAGATCTGATTAATTTTGTTAACGATCAATATTAGTTCTATTAACCATCCATGTTGCCAGTCAAGGGTTTAATCCTTTGGTGTGCTTAATCTTTGGTATGGAGCTAGATTTTGGTACTTTTAGCACTGTCCAAAATTAGGTAACTAGTTGGTTGCTTAAGGGATTGAAAGGTTGCCCAAGGAAACTTCCTCAGTTTTGTGCTTAGGTAGAAAACTTCTGAATTGAAGTTTGGTCTTGGTGCAAGAGAGGAGAATTCTTGCAACGCCAAATGGTCACCCCTGTGCAAACAGTACAAAGGGAAAAAAAGCATCAGCTGGATCCATGTTGCAATGGAGCTGTGCCAAACCTATTTGGTTTAGTTTTTTTTTTTTCCTACAGAATGAAGTTGAAAAGTATAGGAGGGTGTTTCTTGCATGTTATGTAACACTCATTAAATGCAGTAAAATTGTGCTCAATAACTGCATTGATTACTTAAGCGCAATAAATTAGAATAATCCCCTCATTAGCTTCACTGACTAAATGTCCCATTCCCAGGCTTCCTTGCCTTTGGAATCTGTAGGAGAAAATGTTCCTAAACCAGGAGACAATGAATGAAAAATATATGGAAAAACATCACCCGTGATAAAAATTCCCACTTAAAATGCCCACTTGGACAGTGTTAACAGCCTGAGCAATGGTGTTGCATGTGCTGAAGATGAGGAAGATTGCCTTAAAATCCTCAATGTACATCCACGTGAAGTGTTTGCTCTGGTTTTGTGTATAAGGCAGGTGAGGTTAGAAACTTGCAGGTAAACTGTGGGAGTCACTTCCCAGAGCTGAGAGCTCGACCTGGTGGCATTTTGACTCTAGGTTAGAAAACGACCATTTTCTGTCTTCCATCCCTTTAGCGTGCTTTAAATTAACAAGACAAAACATTTTGACTGACATACTTGTGGTTTGTTCTTTTCTGCCTTCCATAAACAATGCTGTAATGAGTTCATTTTAGTTCATTCCCATTTTAGGGGTATTAGGAGCTATAGTACTATATCTGCACTTGAAATGAAGCAAGATTTCTCAATTTGGCAAAGGCTCCAGAAACATTAAGCATTTCATTTCATGTGTATGTTACTTTTTTTTTTATAATTAGTTTACTTAATTAGAACCAGTGGGTAATTTTCAATTGGAACTTCTTGACACAAAGTGCAGATTTGGGGGAAGGGGGCTGTTTGCTTAATTATTCCTTATTTTTCCAATAAGTACAAACTGATTTTGCATGAAGAATAGGAACTATTGTGGATTATGTCTGTTCAACCCAGAATATTTTAATTTATCCATTTCATCCAAAACCTTTAACTGTGTACCAGTTTGATAAAACATTATACTGAAATGTCCCTCATATCCACAGCACAGACTTCAGAAAAATTAGTTCAGGGTCTGATTTTTTTCTTCTATGTGCTGCATTCCCTAAAAGCACAATTCTTTCAGGGTGAAGTTACACAGTATTCTTCCTTCTATAACAAAAATTATATGATGTTCCAGCACTTGCCTTTTCCTGTCCTCTGCCTCCCGTGCCATCTGCCAGGAGATCGTGCTCTAACTTGGATCACTGGGCTGATTCAGACTATGACAACTGTACTTGAAAGCCTATTTTTAATCTGCATTAGCAGAGGATTGTGGAAAAAGCAGCTGAACACTAGAACATCTCTCTCTGCCTTTAGCCCCAAGCGCAGCATACCCTCAAACTGTCCCTGTGTAATGCCCCCTGCAGCCATCCATCTAACTCTATCGATGCACTATACCTAAGGAATGGGAGTATTATGGGAGATGCCTCCCATGGGATGGATGCTCCATCTGGATGGAGATCCAGAAGGACCTGAATTTCTAAACTTTTGGGCTTTTTTCCTAAGTTCATGCTCATGAGAAGATGTGCTGTAATAAGCTACCTCAGAGTGTTGCATAATGTCAAAGGAATCAATCTTGGAGAATTTGAGTTGGAACTGCTAAAACATTTCTAAATGTGTAGTGCTTTCAAGTTAGATAAAAACTCAAGGAGTAAAGTAGGTTGCAACTGAAATAATTTAATAAAGCAATTTAACATATTCAAGGGTTGGACTTAGCACTTCAGTTCTGCTTTGGGTAATTAGACTTCTCCAACCTTTTATGGGGTACAGGAAGTTCTCTAGTGTGCAAAGAAACGAAAAATATAATAACCAAAACCCCTGGTTTTATGAAAGAAAGTTGATTGTTTTCAACATGCTATTCACAGCAAAATATACTTAGACACAGAAGGTATTATCAGTTTGGAAAATGTCACTGAAAGAAGCAAACAAAATATTCTAATCCCCTTTTGCTTTTCTAAGCAGTTCAGAAAAATAAACACATTTGAAAAATTAATTAGGTCAAATGAAAGCTACAGTTTCTGTGTGTAAAAACCCAATATTGCTGTTTTCTACTCCAGCTGCTATTTGGTGATCAGTGCCCATGGCTGATACACCCAGTCCTGAGCACCAGTGTTGATTATGATCGAAATAAATAAAAGCTGGAAATGGAAAACCTTTGCCATGCTCAGTGGCTGTGGGCAAATGCCTATGGTTCATATTATTGCAAGACCTTACAACAGAAGAACAAGAAGTCGGGTTTCCTGCTGGGAATGTAAAAAAAAAAAAAAAAATTAGTTCTAGTCCTTCCTTTCTTTGCTATGTTGGTGTTGAGGAATAAGCTTGACTATACATCATTTTTTACATATATAAGCTTATAGCACTCACGAGGTTTTGACATAATGTGTCCCTAGGCATCAAAAGAAAATTTCAGAGAGGACTGACTATATTGCATTAGGAAAACTAATTACCAAAAGTACAATCTAATTAAGATAGGGCATTTAGGGGACAGGATCCCAAAGCTAGAATTGCTAGGGGACTGTAAGTAAAATACTGAACAGAAAGTTTCTAGTGTATGGTATCATATCTCCTCTGTACCCCATATTAAACCAATGCTGTTTTCAACAATACTCTTGGGAAATCACTTCCCTGCATGCGGTCTTTTATGCTATGCTATTTCATTATATAACATAATGACTCTAAAATATGTGTATTAGGCATAATATATGGGTTTCCATTTCTACGTCCCGAGGACACATGTCCTTTTATTAAAGGCAATACAAGACCAATATGAGCATGGATATAACACTAATAGTCTGCATAAAGCCAGCCTAAGCATGTAAATAACAACACTTTGCAATTGCTCAACAGCCTCCATGGAACTACCTCAATATAACTGGGGGAATAAAAGCGAGAAATGAGACATTTTACACACTTAATCTGCAATACTTTATAATGAGCTTGATCATTCATCTTTTCCAAAACCAACCTCCCTCAGTGTTCTCCAGCTAGGCAGCCAAGCCATCAGAAGTCTTGCTCCGCATAAATACCCTTGCCTGAAAAGTGGACTTCAGATAAGTGAAAGCAGCAGGTAATGAAATCACTTTTTTTTTTTTTTTCTAACCTGGGGGTGAGAAAAAGGTGAGAAGACAGTAGGCAACTTGTCCAAAGGCTCAACAAAAGTTTCAGGAAAGTTTAGTTAATGTCTGATTTCTAGACTATGGCTTCTGCTATGGGACTATTCCTTCCACTGGTGTCAATACAGGCAGAAAGAGCATGCTATGCATGTCACCAAGGTGGTGTATTTCACTGAAAAACTGACTTAAAAAGTTAGCAGAAACTGGTATATTTAATTGAAAAGGGTTAAGGGCATGGATTCTAGCACTTGCAAGATCTACTTTGAGTTATGAATATGTATATCTTCATTAATATTTAATTAACAAATATATATAATTTTGATTAATGAATTATTAAGAAGTGCGATTTCTCTTAATGACTAAACCAAGACATGACCCAAACATAGCAGTTGTGGCTAGTCATTGAAAATGTACCTTAGAGTTTAAGTTGAAAGGAAGAAATGCGGTCAGAAATGTGAAACAAAAGTAAAGTATTCATAAAAGCAGTGACTAAACAAGGCATTATCAGAATAGTCATCCTGGTATTTCCAAGGTTTGCTGGTTTGAGTATATACATTTTTTGGGATTGATTTATTGCATGTTTGGACTTGGAATATGTTGAGCATGAACAAATGGGTGTGGTGGGAAGACTCAATCCATCCCTATCAAATGATTTTAATACGAATTTTGGACAAACAGTTTTAGAGAATTCTTGAAGTCGGCACATTGGTGTTTTCTGTGGCACAGTCTCCAGCCAAGCAGAGATTCACAGCACTTTCAGCAATTCCTCTATCGTGTTAATTTTTGTTGACAAAGGAGGTTTGAGTCATCCCAAAGGAACGGGCTCAAATAATTTAAAAAATAAAAATAAAAATTGGGGGGGTGGAGGTGGTGAGAAACTAAAGACAAAAGTTTAAAGTTGTATCTAGAGACTGGTTTTAATATTTAAACATGTCTATAGTTTTAAACATCTATTATGTGTCAGATAATTAAGCTGTCGCACTGAAATACAATTCAGGCTGCAGAGGTTACTTAAATAATGGCATACATTAATAGAAAAGCAAAAATATTTCAGGCTCATTCCATAAATCTAGAATAAGCCATAGCAGTCAATGAGAAGACTCTAAATAGTAATTTTTAATGTAACTGTCCTAATGTAACTGATACATTCCCCAAAGCTGGTCCTGAGATACTCTTGTTCCCTAGGGTCACACATAGTGCTTCGTTTAACTACTTTAATGATCTTTCAATCTCTTTCTGCTCACGGTATGTGGCACTCTTCAAAACTGCAGTTTAAACACATTGTATACACTGGAGAAACTACAGGGATTGAGCTCAGAATTTGTGTCTGTATACTGGAAGCCATTATACTTTCTGTGGAAATCTGGAATATGAATGACACTTTGCATGCTAATGAAAATTTGCTGAAGACGTAAGTCTACTGAGATATGAGACTTAACAAAATGACCTAGCAGATACCTATGGTTTTCATGAAATTTTTATAAGCGGGCTGAACTGAAAATTTAGTGTACAAGCAACACAGTCTGGTTTTAGAAACGAAGAAATTAAATGGAAACCAAAATTTTATTACAGGGTACAACTACACCTTTATTCCTCCCCTAGAGCAACAGGCTGTTAGGAAATGAAACTCCTGTTGCCAGGGCAAAGTCCCAAAAATCATGATCAGTTAAGCCTGAAGTTCAAATAGCCATATTCCTTTCCCAGAGAAGCAAAGTCTTAATGTTTTACTAGTGAGAAGATTAAAACCAATAAGGAAGTTTTTCTTCTATCCAATTTATTTTAACATCTTGCCTTCCCTGTCCTTGTAATACTCCAAACTTTATGGCTCGCTCTTGTAACAACTGGAAAGCTTATTCCTCTTGTTTTCAGTCAGCTCCTTCCCAACTTATGCCTGCTCAACCCTTAATCTTCAATGTCATCCAAAGCAAGGAGGGATGTAACATCTCAGCCCACACTGATGCCATTAACTGAATAATCTTGCCATGTGCTTTCCCATATTCTACATCTGAAGGCTGGAAAACACAACTTAATATCTGCAGTATAACATTCTGACCCACTTCCACTGAATTCCTTGAAACTCAGTTCAGTGGTTAAAAAATACACAAATTAATGTCCATTCCTCTCCTCTTACATATACACAACTAAACATGACTATCAGGTTGCAGATGTGCTAAATCCTTTCATTCTCATCCAAGCTTTTCTTTGCAACTTCAAATCTGTCTTCATCTCCCTTGCATTTCTATCCTAAACTCTACAGAATATATATTTCAAACTGTTTATGGAGTATATATTATAAAGCAAGGCTAAACCATACCTTGGGATCCTAGCCACATAAATTATAATAACCTTTTATAATTAAATGTCTTCCTACACTTAAAATACCACCAACAACTATGACACCCTCATTTACACAGTGCTTAAAGCATTTGAAAGTCAGAGAGAAGTGTGAGTTTATATTAATAAGTGATTCTTGGTGGCAGCTTCCAGCTAACCCCCACATTAATTTGTTGACACCTCTTGGAGATGCTGTTTGTGAACAAAAGACAGCCATGCACCTTCTCTCATTTAGTGTTTTCCTGCTTTCACTTCAATATTGAAGTGGCAAGTATGTAGATTTGGTTAACTATTTATCATGCTTTGCTAAAGTGATCATCTGAATCTGAAAGATTTTAGCAGATATAACTGGGGATGAATTTCTTGAAGGATATAGCATTCATTTATCTATTCATTCTTCTTAGAAAAGATGGTACACTTTTCAGAACAGCTCAGCAAGGTAGATACTGAATTAATCTAAAAATATGGCCGTTATTTACAGACCCAAATAAAAGCTTTATTCTTTTTGAAAGCTTACTGTGGAGAATTTACAACTATTTTTGTTTAAGATGAGCCCATTGGCAAGTTCTCAAAAGCTAAGACTGTAGCACAGGGCTACTCCAGCTAACCCAGACTTATGCTCCTCTGGATATAGAATAAGGATAATACTAGCAGAATAGTTAAAAATCACTAAATACACAGATGAGACATAAAGGTTGTTCTTTCTAAATGGTTGTTACTATCCACAAAGATGCTAAAACATTATTACAGCATCATTAAGGAATTAGGCACAAGACACAGTGAAGCAGAGAAGCAAAAATTTTCTTTAAAACAAACATTTCCAGCAACTACAAAAGTGGCTAAGAAAAAAAAAAGGGGTAACAAAGTCACTCTAAAAAGATAAAATCATTTCTACAAGCTAGAAAGTCTCCTTAAAGCTGATTAAATAAATAGGAACTTTTAAAAAAATCTGCTTTTAAGAAGAGCCAATTTGGAAGCTTCACTCCCATAAGTGAAGGGGAGTGTAGGAGCACTTAAAGGGCCAGATGTTTACTCACATCCATCTTCACAGATTATGTCTAACAACAATGAAAGACAATGTTTTCACCACAGCTACAATAAGATTTTTCTCACAAAGGTTTCTGGACCATCACTGTCCTGTGGGAAGGATCCAAACATGCAGAAAGGCCAGAGAAGATGAGATAAAAGAGAAAGAACCACCTCTCGTGCACCTAGAATAGATTTGAAAGAGAGAGATTTCAGAGTTGCTCAGACCAGAATAATACCCAATATAATATGTGCATTTGTTTCCAGAAATCTGATCTTGACCTCCTTAGGTGCTATGCAAAGACCAACATGATTATCAGCTATGGCTCATCTACTGTGTCCATCTATGGAGCCCTCAACACAAGGAGGCCATGGACTTCTTGGAGTGAATCCAGAGGAAGGCCATGAGGATGACCAGAGGGCTGGAGCACCTCTCCTATGAAGCCAGGCTGAGGGAATTGGTATTGCTCAGCCTAGAGAAGAGAAGGCTCAGAAGAGATCTTATAGCTGTCTTCCAGTACTTATGGATAAGCTAGGAAAGATGAGGAGGGACTGTTTGCAAGGGCAAGTAAAGATAGGACAAGGGGTCAATGGTTTTAAACTAGAGCAGGGTAGGTTATATTAGACATTAGGAAGAAGTTCTTCACTACGAGGATGGTGAGACACTGGAGCAGGTTGCCCAGGGAGGTGGTGGAGGCCCCATCATTGGAGACATTCAAGGTCAGGCTCAGTGAAGGCCTGAGCAATCTGATCTAGTTAAAGGTGTCCCTGCTTACTGCAGGGGGGGTTGGACTAGATGGCCTTTAAAGGTCCCTTCCAACCTAACTCATTCTGTGATTTTACTGTATTGGTACTTGAGAGTAAATGCTGCTACAGCTTCAAAATCAATGGTGGCAACATGTTCTAACTATACATATGATTAAAACAGAAAAAAATTGGACAAGTTTCCTTGAAGGGTCCCACTTCTGGCTTAAAAATAAACCATGTTTCTTCATCTAAAGATAGCACTGTGTTGGCCATCAAAACAAACTACAATTAACTCAGCATGTAACAAAAAGGCCTAAAAGGCATTGCAAAAGTGCTAATTGTTTGTATACATTGAGTACCAGCAGGAAATCAAGTGATCTTAAGACAGGATGTGATTTGAATTGGCAGACAGGGAATGAGTGGTAGAAGACATAAGCATTTTGTGTGTCAAGTATTTTACATGTTGTTCATTATCCTTAATTAATGCCTTCTGCAGGGGATATTCCAGCCTATTTCTGCAAAATTCCTTGGATTTATGAAAAGAAACAGATCAAGAACCACAGAAAAACACCAATTTAGTGGGGATTTTGTTTTTCTTCTTGCATTCATTGTAACAAAAGCCTGAAACCACCTCTAGTTTCTTCATCGAAGATGGGTAGATAGATGATTCCCCCACCCCCCAACGCTCACACACAGAGAAAGTTTCATGCAAGATTTCAGATCTCTTCACCAGAAAGAGGCTGACAGATCTCTACCAGGATGTTTAAGGGTAACATTGCACTGTTTGCATTTGTGTGCTGAAAATTTTTTGTCAACAAACAGAGCACCATCATGCTGGATCAGATAGAACAAGTAGGAAACAGCATAGACTTTCTTGATATTGTATAAAAATGAAGACATTTTATCCATCTATATGCCCTTAATCCTTTCTCTCAATAAAGAAAAATAATCCTTTCTCAGTAAAGAAAATCTTGACTATCCACTATTCAATGAGTCAGTTCAAAGAATCAAATTATTACTTAGTATCACACTATATTCTGCCTTATGCATGTACTCTACCAAATTTTTAAGAGTATTTCAACAACAGCATTAAAGTTCATAAAAATCCAATACTATAAGACACATACACTAGTATTAATTTTAAGGCTGTATTTTGAATTTACGTGATTCAAAAGCCTCCCAGTGAACAGTTGAATTCTCATCGAGATCTCTGACAAATCGCAGAAAAGATGTTCTAGATCAGGGCAATCTATGTAAAATACATGGATTTTTTCAACCATTGGCCTTATTCTCATCCTTACGTCCCAGTGGTTGCCGCACATCACATATTGTGCCACTGTATCTAGCATGAACAAGCTCATGCTCTACCATAGGTGTTACCAAATCAGAATCACAAGGTTGGAAAAGACCTTTAAGATCATCAAGTCCAACTGTTCCCATCATATGCTAAACCATATCCCTAAGTACCTCATATACCCTTTTTTAAAACATATCCAGGGATGGTGACTCACCCACCTCCCTGGGCAGCCTGTTCCAGGCCCTGACAACTCTGTCAGTGAAAAGTTTTTTCCTAACATCTAATCTGAACCTGCCCTGGCACAGCCTTGTGCCATTTCCCCTTGACGTATCACCTGTCACCTGGCTGAGGAGACCATTGCCCACCACTCTACAACCTCCTTTCAGGTAGTTGTAGGAAGTGATAAGGTCTCCCCTCAGCCTCCTCTTCTCCAGGCGGAACATCCCCAGCTCCCTCAGCCTCTCCTCATATGATTTGCCCTCCAGCCCCTTCACAGCCTGGTTGCCCTTCTCTGGACTCGCTCAAGGACCTCAATGTCCTTCTTATGGTGAGGAGCCCAGAACTGGACACAACACTTGAGGTACAGCCTCACCAATGCTGAGTACAGGGGCACAATGCCCTCCCTAGACCTACTGGCCGCACTATTTTTGATACAAGCCAGGATGCCATTGGCCTTCCTGGCCACCTGGGCACACTGCTGACTCATGTTCAGTCTGCAGTCAACCAACAGCCCAGGTCCTTCTATGCCTGACAGCTCTCCAGCCAGTCTCTCCCAAGCGCTGCATGGGGTCGTTATGTCCCTAACAGAAAGGGAAGTTCTTCACCAATTAAGTATATTTAGTTTGATTTACTTTCTTTTGTAAGCAAATGAGCTGAAGACAAGATTCAGTGACTTGCTGCAAGTATCTGAAGAGCCAGTAGCAGAGATCAAGTCCAGTCCTTTGCTGCAATGTAGTACCCAAGCGGCGTATAAACCCGTGGTGAAATCACCATGAGTGCAGACCTGCTTAGAGTGACAGTGGCAAAGGAAGAAACGGAGTTTGCTAAGTGGAGAGACCTGGTATTAAAGTCCATGCTTAGCACTTCATACTAACAACGTGTTTTAGTTAGTGTATTGTAGTTTTGGGGGGGGGGGTTTAAATGCCTTTCATCATAAAGGAATATACAATGCTGTGGAAAAGAGACAGGGAGTACTCTAGATTAAGCACTCACAAAATATGTTTCTGAATTAAAACTCTTGAGAGGAAAAAACAGCCTCTTTTGATCGTAGTTGCTACCATTTCAGTCCTGCCAAAACATTTAGAATTCTCAGGTGGAAGCCCACCATTAAATAATTCCTTGCATCCAGCACAGGTGCAGGCAGTTCAGTGCTACCAGCATCCCTCTGGATGCAGGTGAGCCTTTGTCTGACGGCATGACTACTTATGTTCCTCTCAAGTTGTTATTTTCCATCTGCAACAAAGGTGAAGCTTTTGCCTTTTATTAATTGTAAAGTGTTAGGAATCCTTAATGAGATAAATACAGTGTTTCTCAGAGAGCAGAACAGCTTGATCTTCATGAGATGACGCTAATTGCATGGCAGTACTTTATTAGGGCTGAGTTTTGTTGTTGTGAATCAGGATATGGATTGCTGGAATGTCTAGCACAAGACATTGGATGCTGTAGCTTTCTCATTTGGATACTTTAAAAAAAAATAATCAAACTTATGTTTTTACTTTAATTTCGTTCCCCACAAATTAATCAACTGGCTACAGAGTAGCCTAGAAATTGAGAAGAGTGTTACCATTTAAAACCATTGCAAATGGTACAACTTCTGTAAACAACCCCCCAAATAAAACAGGGTTTTTTGGAACATAGTTCTCCATTTTTTACCATTTTCTTTCAAACCACAACACATTTTCTGGTTTTCATTCTGTGTTCAAAGAATGGCACTGAGGTAGGATACAGTTTTGGAAGAGGTCTGCAAGCATTATAGAAACAGCTGGCAGGGAAAATGCTAGAAGGACAGGGAAGCCATGTCAGACCCTCCCTCTCCTTTTCCCAGTGGGGCCTGAATCAGGCTTAACAGTGCAGAGGAATTCCCCACATTTAAGGCATCACCGAAATCGGCTGGGACTATGTCCCTACAACATGAATTAATATAGCCTCAAAGCAGCTCTGGCTCCTCTGGGAACAAGAGCTGGCCTTAAGATTTGAGATTTGGAACAACATTCCAAAACTTCCCTCTTATTCCTCTCCCCGAAGCCGGGGACAGAACAACCTCTTTCAGGGCTGCTGGTTTATCAGCAGTACCAAAGTTAAAGCTACAAGGAGAAGGGGATACAGGACCTTCTGGATTGCAAAGCCACACAATAAAAAGGAACCATCAAACTCAGAGCTTTCTACATCTAACTAAGGAGAGGAAAATAAAGTAAGTGACTGAGGTCTAAAGTTAGAGAGGCTGCTACCTTGACCTGCAATAGAGAGCGCTCTTCTATTTTTTTCTTTGTCCTCCATTTAAAACTGGCACAGGAATCCAGCAGTAAAATTATTAAGGGATTACTTCCGAGTTTCAGACTTCAGAGGATTTTTTTCTTCATAAATACCCATGGGTGGTGGGAGAGAGTAATGGGAAGAGATTTTTAACAATTAATAGAAACGTTCGCAAACACACACTATTTTCAGATCCCTGCTGGTATCACTCTGGATGCTTGTGCACAATCGTGATGTTTTGTCAAATAAGGTGCTATGTACTGCAGACTCAAGTTATCAAATAAAAATAGCAAAGATAATTTCAGCTCCATCCACAGCACTGGGAGTTGGGGAGGGGAGGAAAGTGGAGGTGGAAAGGAATATTTGTGGAGTGGAAAAATTCAGGATTATTTGCGGGTGAGAAAAGAGAAAGAAAGATTTATATAAAAGCTCTGCGGAAACTGCTGAAAGAACAGAAGACAGCAAATCAAGGCCCGGACTGTATGCAGCTTTTGTGAGTCTGCCAGTCTATACATAGAATGCTGTGTATGCTGCATACCATCAATACAATTCCATAGTGAACAGGCTTACTTTGAAACATTTGCGCCACAGCCCTTTGCACACACCCCCTCTTCAGTCAGATAGGCTGCTCAGAATAAGCAAGGCAATTCGTAGATCTGTGACGACTTAGACTTTAAAGAAATAAGAAAGCAATTACATGGAGAGCTCTGCTCACAGAACAGTGAGCTACATAACTGACAGGTCTGGATTCAGTGATCAAAAATTATGTAAACAAATGGCACAGCTTCCTAGATGTGAAAAAATTATCCTAGACATTAGACTTTATTTAGGATAGTCCAGAAAGTTATTCTTGATTTTATTTTTTAAAAATGTTTATTGGGAACATGGCCTTAAACCCATAGGTACTCAGTCGAACAGTGGCCAGCATTCAGCTTCCCTTAAAAAGGGAATGAAATGAAACAAGCTTAACTCCAGCCATTTGGTTCATCAAGGAAAAGTCCACAAAAAGGTATGGTACAGTTCAGCTATGATAGAGTTATATCCTGTCAGTCTCTGTAATAGAAATTGGCAGTCTGAAGAGATAAGCCTAGACATAGCCAAAAGACTCGTGCAAAAAGAGAAATTGTTCTCAAACAGATATTCGTATATATGGGCCCTCCATACTAACAGTTTAAGAGCAATTTCCTCTTTTCAAATGAAAGCCTGTGACAAAATACCATATGCTGAATTATTACAAATTCTGAGCAAAGCAGATTTTCCTACACTTGATATTCATAAATTCAATGAGGCAAATCTTTGTATCACACAATCTGTGTTTTCAGCAGAATCATCCTGAAGGCAGCCAAATATGTCAATTTGTGAGGTTTAGAAAGTCTTGGTTATAAAATAACACATGCACATTTCAATGGATATTAGCCATTATCCAAAGATTTCTCCCCTATCATGAGCCACTAGAGCCCTGTCCGAAATGTTACCTGAGAACTCAGTATTTCTTTAGGAGTGAGGAGACCTTCTGTGTCCAGTCTAAGTCAATCTACAATTTCTTCAGTGATTTTGGCTAATGACAGCTGTACAAACATGACAGTCACTACCAATCCAGTGAGGATATCTCAGGTGGGAGAAAGAAAAACAGGCAAAGTGAGAGACTAAGAAACATTGTTCTTGTCTGTCTGGGTTAGCATCCCATAGAATCTCATAATTTGAGTAAGAGAAAACAGTAAAAACATTGCCTTCTCATCTGCTGAGGTTAAACGTACACTTGTGCCCTCACACTTCCCTGCTGCTATGCATTTGGCATATAACTGCAGGTGCCTCAGTGTCCCATCTATACACATACTCTTGGTCTCTACCTGCATTATCATCAGTCTTATGTGCAAAGGCCTCAGATACAACAAATTATTTTTTGTGAGGCTGAAGTTAATGTTTTTAAGCATCTTATTTGCTGCAGGAGGAGACTGGGAGCCTGAAGGACTGTCATGCCAAAACACTACCTGCTCATGAGCAACACTGACTCCCCTAAATGCCAAAAAGCAGAAAGTTGTCCCTGCATTCCTTTACCTCCCAGGTGTCTTTGTAATGTAACTATCACCACAGTCTCACTCTCACCCAGTAGCAATGACTAAAAAGAAAGACTGAGTGGTTCTGGAAGGCTCTGCAACAAAAACAATTTCAAGGCAAAGTGGGTTTAAAGGGAGCATCACCCTACAGCTTCATTTTTGTAATTCCTTTTCAGACTCCAGTCTCTGGTTACTCAACCAAATCATCTGGCTGCAGCAACAAAGCTGAACCAGCCCCCTCCTTCAACTGATGCTTTTCTTCCACTTCTCAAACAAAGCTCTGCAAGACGGCTGCCCGGTCACTGAAGAGAGGCTTTCTGTGACACGTCCCACAACGCGCTTTTTCAAGGACTGTGTAGCATTACTCTGTCTGCTTTAAGGCTGCACGAACACAGCTGTCACTGGCTGGGTTAAACGAAGCAGTGACTCATACTACATCCTTGATATTGAAAAAGGTGTGGGTAGTATTTCATAGCCATCCAAAAGCTATGATTTTACATTATGCATAAATAAAGAAGGGCAGTGACTTTAGAACATATAAACCTTAGATGATAGATGATGTATCATGTACTAAAAATTTTTGGCCATATTTTAACATGGTTCTGTCATCATCTGTCAGCACTAGGATCACAAGCAGAAGTGAAGTTCAGATAAACTTTCAGAAGAAAAAGTATATGTTATAGGAAAAGAAAGCAAGGAATTAGAAGCACAAAGCACTGCTCTCTTCACTCCCCAGGTCAGATTCTTTTTTTGGCAGGGTAGGAAGAAAAATCTGCACATGCGGAGGCTCGGGCTATATTTGTCTTCAACTCACACAGTAAGTCATATTTGTACAAAGTGGGTATTAATTACTACTGTTCTTGCATGGTGGCATTCTCACGTTTGTGGTCTAAAATGAGAGCCCTATGTCCTAGCAATGGAGAACTGTAGGCAAGTAATTTATGGGATTAGAGGTACACTTAAATTCTGCTTCTCCCCATTTTTCTCTTCTCTTCTGCTACTTACCCCAGATGTGCACTTTTGAAAGTATTTTCTACTAGACACCTATAAATAAAACTGATCTCAAAGCAAAAATAATAGACAGTGCAGCCCATGGCTGGAAACACCTTGCTCTCAATGAGCCAATAAGCTCAAGTTACATCCTTCAAGACACAGAAATGTATTAGATGCAAGAGAATGTGATGTAGAGATTTTGAAATCTGGATCTTGGCAAAAGAAAAATTCTTTTAATGAAAGTATGGCTGCCAGAATCTTTTTCCTCCTGAAGTCCTGCAGGAAAGAAAAGTAAGGAAGACAAACCAGACTTTCTAGGAATACTGTAAAATGTACATACATTGGGTAAATAGTGACCGCCTTTTCCTGTTGAGAAGCAAGGCAGAAGACAAGGCTGTCAAGTCAGTAGTAACAGCAGCCATTGGAGAGCTTGATGAACACATTCCTTCTCAGATGATTCAATCTGCAATCTGTCTGAGAATCACCTTAATTTTTAACACTGTTTCTTTGTTGTTGCTGTTGATTCCAAATCAGCATTACTCATTTCAGATAAGATGCCAATGCAGAGGCAGGCTGAGGTAATCTGGAAAGTGTTAGCCATCTGATACCCTGGAGGTGTTTGGAGGACTGGATTCAAATACTTCTCAGCATGATTTTGAATACTCATAAAGTCCCAAATCTTCCTATTAGCCAATAAAAGAGTGAATCAACCAAGACAATTTTATTTTATGACATGCACTTTGTACCCACCTAACTTGCATATTATCTCAGTGATTCGCTCTCATTCTGCTTCAGTCCCCACCTCTCTGCTTCATTGTTTCTTCAAGTACCAATACAAGCTTTGTCTACAATGCTATAGTATACTGTATTGAATAAAGAATAAGCTTTCCCCAATATTTTCCCCATATTTTCTTTGTCTTCATCATGGCCCATTAAATCTAATTATATCCCCGGAACATCCCCCCAGCTACTCTCCATCTGTCAGAACAACTATTAGTACATTTTAGAGAAATGTGCTCTAAAGTCTGCTCATAAATTCAGGTCTCACACAATTAAAGATACAGCTACAAATATATTTCTTCCTCCAACACTCACGCCAGCTCACAAAAAGAGTCATTGTAAAGAAGATGCAGCAAAATTGTGATCCAAGTTGCCTGTTTGCTTGCCTGACCCTTTGCACAGTGTGGGAATTACATGAAGAGCTACGAACAACTATGATACATTTCAGACAACAATCTGCTTTCCTTAGAATCTCATCCTTGACAAGATACAACACAACAATGCCAGACCTCAAAAGACCCTGAGCTCTAGAGTTAGATTCCTTTCTAGATTGACATCTTGTGCCCCTTCGCCATTGGAAAAACTCTAGGTATCCAAAATTCTAGGCTACAGATTATTTTTTTTTCAGCAACATCAAGGAAAAAAGAATAAGAAAGTATCTATTTTCCACTAATATTTAGGATTAAGAATAGGGGCTTGGGGGTGGGTCTTTTTGTTTATTTCTTTGTTTGTTGGAAGGAACCTCTGTGATCTGGTCAAAACTCACTGCACAGCCTGAGCCAATTTCAAAGTGACATTGGGTTTTACAGAGCCGCCTTATTTAAAAATGGGAAACACCAAATGAGAGAAGGAAAAGATGATATTCTGATGTTTAAGGTATTTCTCCATGTCCTAATAACTCTTTATTTTGATATCAGAGCAAGTGGTTCTCTTTCCTTTCATGTTACTCTTCATCTCTGGAAGAAAGATACTGTGGACTGCACAGCAGAGATCCGGCCAATTAAAGAGTGTAAAAACCTTATGAAATCTGTCTTTTTGCCTTACAGCTTTCACATTCCATGCTGAAGGGATTTGAAGATAGAAAGTGTCATTTCAAAGCAAGTCTA
>VZTU01005572.1:12754-61139 GCA_013400835.1 Zapornia atra | reverse complement strand
AAAAAAAAAAAAAAAGTTGCTTGCAAAGAAACTGCTTTGTAACCCCAAAGGCTTTTCTATTCCCCTTTCCCTCTCCCAACCTATAAAGTTTTTAATGTACATCTAGTAAGATCATCTTCTTGACACACAACATATTAGCAGTGTATCAGTTCTCTGCTCTTAGCTCTCTGCTCCTAGCAGCATACTTGCAGTCCTTGGAGATATCTTGGAGGTACAGAGGTGTCTTAGGCTACATTGCACTATAAATTAAAGTGATCTGAAGCACAAGGAAGAAGTTTGCTGTGGATGTGCTTGTAGCTAGTTATACTTTGAGCACTCTCTGTTGTTGATTCACATTGTGTATATGCCCTAAGCTAACCAAGATAGGAGCAAAGTGACTTAAGTAACTGTCAAACGCGTCTCCATCTAATGCTGCACCATCCTATCCTCAGGAGGATGTTAACAAGACCTTTGGCCTGAGGTGGGTGTCATGTTGTGAATAAAATAGTTTTTCTTTTCCCTTATGATTTCCTCTCAAAATGCTAGACAGATAGAAGTAACCCCTTTGGATGAGGAGACGTGTTCAGCTTGCTTGGGAGTTGTCCTTCTGTGCCTGACAACAACATGGTTGTGTTAGAAGCTTCCACCTTACTTTCCAGCTAGGAGCATGCAAGGTGATGGTCCCCTAGGAAAATTTCACATTCTGTCCTTTTTTTATAAAGATAAACAGAGAAAGAAGAGGGCAGTTAGGAGGAGGATGATGAACAGGCCCTGTTATGTTAAATATGTTAATTGCTGCTCCCTCAAGATCAGCATCCTGACTGCAGAGAGAGTTGTCAGCCCAAATTTACGATCACAGCCAAGATGCCAACAGTGACCAAGTTGCACCATGCCAGGAAATTTTACTACTTAATTTTAATCCTAATTTTATTCTGCACAAATGCACGATCTTGAAGCATGGTGATTAAAGACTTGTCCACCTGTGCTTCACTAATGCATGTTCTTTAATGAAATTAAGGCAGCGTATACTGACCCTGTTCTGAAGCAGGAGGTCCCTTCCACCTAAATGATCCTAGGACTACTGAAATGCATTTTGAGCATGGCTTGCTTAAATGCACGACAACTAGAGCGATATTTACTTACTACACCCAAACAGCATGCAATTTTAGTTTGAGTATCAGAATTCAAGATGAAAATGGAATGGACGGAGAAGGAAGTAAATTATCCTAGCAAAAATGGAAGGTCGATATTAGTGAATTATTATTGTGGAAAGTTACAAGCAACAGAATAATGTCAGAAAGGAAATTAAGCTGGAAAAAGTGAATTCAGCATCTACCGCTACTATGTTATTCAGCTTACATTAGACTGTAAGATACAGTGACACGTCTATCCCCGCTCTTCCTCCTCCTCTGCTTCCCCCCAGCTCCTGCCAAGTTACTTCTCTTAAATGAAAGAAAATACCTGGTTTCTAAAGGAACCAGAGCTCTCTAAAAAGAGAGCATTTGAACAGAAACAAAGAAATTCATTACCAATGTGGTGTCTCTGTAGACTCAAACTCTGAGATGACAGGACCATAAACCAAAGGGGACAGCAGAAAGGTGTCCTATCACTTCCCCGAGGTGATGATTGTGGATGCTGCTGTGCCTTTGATGAAGGAGCTATCCTACAGATCTTTCTTGGGAGACAAAGCTCATTTATAAAGGGACAGGGGATCAACACACCA
The DNA here is from genome assembly GCA_013400835.1 of Zapornia atra. Lineage (NCBI taxonomy): Eukaryota > Metazoa > Chordata > Aves > Gruiformes > Rallidae > Zapornia > Zapornia atra. The sequence continues at coordinate 59,437 of VZTU01005572.1, read as the reverse complement.
CCCACCCCCAGCCTGATGTTTTTGTTACAGATTCCCTTGTTATTTGGTGCATTTTACGCCTCCCAGTGACAAACCAGCAGACTCCAGTCACTTTGATCGGGACCCAGCTTCATTACCAAAAAAAAGGAGTAAGACTATGCAAAAAACTTTGGGACACATGCGAATACATTTTTGAAGCATTAACAGTGAAGGTTAGAGGCTTGTTTTCTACAGGAATCATCACGCAAAGTGTGCAGAACAACATTAGCTCACATAGGATAACATGACAAATTAAGAAGGTGCTTATGAATTAGGGGTACCTAATCACCTTTCCTAATTAACTTTCTTAAACATCTACACTTTCTAATGAACATATTGTCTGATTAAAAAAAAAAGAATTGTGACAGAGTGAGAAGTGTTTATTATTTTACTGAAGCTCAAGTTCAACCTGGGAGGTCATTGCATAAAGATGCTGCATAAAGAGCACAAAGCTCTTCCAACTAAATGAGATGGATGTGAGGAAAAAGCATGAATGATAATCAAGTGTTCCCAGGAGAAGAGGCACTGATGAAAGCTAACAGGTGGCAAGCTCAAGACAAATCAAAAAATAGTTATTTGTATCACATTTATTAACTGAAACTTCTTGCTGCATGGTACTTTAGGTGCTAAAAGCTGACACAGACTCAAGGCATAATTTAATAGGTTCATTGAACTGGAATCAATTTGGAGGAATTAAAAAAATACCATCTTCACTAAAAAAATCCAAAACAGCCCCAGCTTTGAGCCACAGGTTATTTGGAAGCTGAGAGGGTCTTTGAAAGAAGTAGCATTCCCTTATTCTTCCATACCTCCCTAGGAATATGTCAAAAATTATGTGCAAGGCTAGCTGGATCTTTGTTCTAGGACCTATTTTCATAGACATAATCAAGGAAAGTGTACTCTGATAGGAAAGAGGACACCAATCATCAGTGTGACTGGAAAGGTGTATTTGACAACTCCTTTCAAACAAATGTGCTTTGTCTTGCAGCTTTACATTGATGGAGAAATTCAAACTCACTAATGACGTTTTAGAGTACTGGAGCATATTACAGGACAACTACCATCCTCATGCAAAGTACATACTACACTACAAAGTCACAGTATATATTTGTATAAATCCCTAAGGGTCCCTAAAGCTTTTCCTAATTAACTTTCTTAAACATCTACACTGTTTCTGATGAACATATTGCCTGATAAAAAAAGAATGGTGACAGAGTGAGATTTGTGTTCAAATTTTTCCGTTTGTGTTCATTAACCCTGTTGTGGTTTAGCCCCAGCTGGCAGCTGAGCACCACCGAGCCGCTTGCTCGCTTCCTGCCCACCATCTTGGAACCACGCACCGCTACTCCACCAGCCCCCCTTTACATGGAATACCTCCTTTGATATGTTTGGGTCACCAGTCCTGTCTGTGTCCCCTCCCAGCTTCCCAGGTGCCCCTCCGCCTTCTTGTTAACAGGGAAACATGAAAAGCTGAAAAATCCCTGACTGCTTGGCAAGAACTAAAACATCCCTTTGTTATCAGCACTGCTCCCATCCTAACTCCAAAACAGCACTACACCACCTGCTAGACAGAAAATTAACTCTGTCCTAGGCGAATCCAGGACAGACTCATACCATTGAACATTTTGACAAACTATCTCCAGTCTATAGAATTGTCAGTGCCAAGGAGGGAAATGACTAAATTTCTAAATCAACTTTTTACTATGGGATGTCACAGATGCCCTGGGAGAAAAGGCCAGATGTCATCTTCCCAGTGCCATCAGTCAGTAAATCCTATAAAAGGTAAAGGAAAAAGCGAGCAAAAGAAATCCACACTGATGTTTGAAGTCTCTGGTTTAAAAAGAAATTAAGAATGTTAGACTTCGGGAAACCCCTACAGTTATCAATAACAAACAGCACAAAATGTCTGCATGCTTCCACTTCAGGACTGTGTGGCAATAGATAGCAGTATCCTAAACTGGCATAAACAGTGGTTTGCATAGCACAAATCTTTAAGTTATCTAGCTGATAAACATGGCTGGCTGAATTCCAAAGGAGAAGGACTAGGGCAGCCTAAAGACCAGCTGACATAAGGCAATGCTCTGTCGGTTTGTGTTCTGGTCATTATAGTACGTAATGGAAACTGTTGCTATGACACTCTATTTCAGGACTGAAGATTGTCTTACAGTAGGGAAATCAAAATAATACATTTTTTAAAATGCAGATAATTATGTCTGAAAATTCTGAATAGATGTTGTACTGCCTTTTTCAACTGTCCATCTTCAGTGTATCTACAGATATCTAACTTATACAGGAGAAGGAAATAGCTATCAGCATGTTTTCCTACTTCTGCTCTGCAATGAGAATAATTGGGATGATCCTTCCTTTCCATATCTATCCATCAAAACTATCACCATTTTTTTCTCAAAATTTGACATCATCTTCAGTGTTCCAACTAGAAGTAATTTGAAAAAAAAAGAAACGCAACCCTTGACTCTTATAACAAAAGGGATTTCTACAGAATGCACAGGGAAAAACTTGAGTGCATATCACATCTCTCTCAAAGCTCAAGACCAAGAAAAAAATATTTATTTTTTAATTAAAAGCTTTAGGATATTTGGGCTACATTTAATCTGCATTCACAAGAATGATGATGACAGATGACTCAAAGGGCAGAAAATGTGCATTAATTTTCATCTGGAAGCCTTAGGACTAGAACAAGCCTGTTTTCATCTTCACTGTTTAACTCGCTCTACCTTTATAGAATGGAAAAGAGCATTTCCTGCTCTAATTTTAAACTAAAGGGGCACACTTGTTTGATAGAGGCTTTGAACTGGTAAAAAAGTACCCAGAGTTTTATAAATTAGTTTATTGTCACAATGCTGGACCACTGCTTTGTTCTTCAAAGTCCTGTGGGATGAGTTCACAGGGTGAAAAGTGCCATAAATATGCCTGGGATGGCAGTGCACCTTATGTTTCTAAATGAAATGTTTATGTCATTCAGAGTTTCGAACACTCCAGCTTATACAGAGCTGGAAAGCATGATATGTAGCCCAATGATAGATGCTATGCAATGAAAATTACTAGAGAAGCCCGTTTCCTCCCACTATTTTCAAAGCCTATTAAGGGGAAAAAAAAACTCTCTTGAATTAGACCTATGGAAGACTCAGAGATTACATTGTTAAGAATTTTAAAATTAGTTTCCCAAGAGGATGCAATCTTGCCTTCCCCAGGACCAGTGTTTTCAATCCCAGGAGGACACACGAAGTAGTAACACGCTCCCATCATCATCTTCTGGTATCCCTACATGAATTTATCTGTCCCTGATACCTTGTGACAGAAATGCAAAATAAACGCCATGAAAAAGCATTATTTCCAAAGGAAAAAAACAGAAAGTCAGAGTCACTGACTTATTCAGCTATAATGAGAAACAGTGAAGATTCTGACCATGGGATGTGTGAATTGATCGAATCAAGTAAACATAGAAAATTAAAGGGACATAGAAATAGCATACTTTGGCACGCCAAAGTGAGTGATACCTTTTTCTGTTTAACTACAGATAGACCAGATGGATATTACATTAGACTGGAGCTCTTTCTTCAAAGTTCAGTACCATTAGCATGCATTACTAGCTATAATAAACACAAACCATGTGGCCACCTGTTAATTTAGCAAAATAGCTTCATCTTGGTTTTATGGATGCCAATTCACAATAATGGTAGTCAAGCCCACTGACGAGTTGTATATCCTAGAAAGCTTTCAGGTGAGTTGATTGTAAAAGTCTGCCCACTGCGCTACCTTTCTCTCCTTCATTGATGGGTTGATGGGATTTAGCCTGCAGAGGTATTCAGAAAGTAAAATCTAGCTCTTTTAATTTGGCCTGGGTTCAAAAAGAAAGAGGGGCAGAACAGTCAGCTGAAGGTAATTACAGTTAATTCCTCAGTATCTTTCCTTTCTTAACCAGGAATGAAGAGTCCTGCTTCCACCCTGAATGTCTGAACTCAAAGAAGAACTGTTAACTGTTTGAAAAAAGCTGAATTGTGTTTTAGAGAAACAGGAATTTCCTCCTACCAATGAAGGACAAAACATGATAGAATGTTAGATCTTACTCAAAAGAAAAAATTCTCCAATGCTGAAACGTGACCAAGAACTGCCACAGAGAATAAAACTAGAACTGCATTATAATGTACAAATCATTCTCTCTTCTTACTACCATCTATGATGCAATTTCAATTTTTTAACACTTTCAAAATTTGTCCAGTTTCAGAAGGGTCAGAGTTTTACTGGTTTTTGACCTTAACTTCACTTTTAATATATTCAGCTATGAGAACAGGAAGAAACAAGAGAAACAGCAGACTGTAGAAGATATTTGCATAATTTTGGAAGACAGAAGTGTTTCATTTTCATTCCTTCAAAGTAACCAAGTGAAATGCATTTTAAATGCCATGAAAAAACAGACACACTTTCCTTAATCATCTCTATAGTAGGAACTCTGAAAGCACTCAGATTAGAGCTCTTGTTCATAACATTCCACATCAAGATTACAGTTAATGAAATCATCCCGACAATTAGTCTGGATGATGCTGAATTCTCTAATTGTGAACAAAGGTAATAGTGAGAAGTTGTTACAGCTATTTTTCATCAATAGGACTCAAAGCACCACACATTCATTAATAATGGTCTAACGCAATCTAACCTGCTTGAGAACCTACCCTGAATAAAATCAGAATAGCTTGCTTGAACTCCAAGTGAATAACTTAATGATTTATTTCAAAGATACTGTCATAGCTTACAGACAGTCTTTTTGTGGTGTTACTAATTTTAGCACCTGCTCTAAGGAAAGAAAGCTTTAAACTGTTAATCAATTGAAATACATGATTTACACAGCAGCATTCACAGAACATGACTCAGAGCACTTTCTGAAAAATACAACGCAAATGCTTAAGTACTTGAATAATAAAACAAAGAGAAAATTCTGGAAAACACCCACAAGGATAAACAAACAGAATTTAGGAGCTCATTACTTTATTTCCTGTTTAAGTTGGCCTGGCCATAGGGACAGTTTCAGTCCCAACAAAGGTCCTAATCCATTGGATATCTCCACATCCCTGTATTTGTTACTTTCACCAAAGCTCCCTACCAACTCCTGGACCCACTTGGAATGTACAGTAGGAAGCATGCTGCAAAATGCAAAGCAGGATGTTAAGCTTCCTGGTTCACTGGAAAAATAAGTCACTCACACATTGCAATTAGAAGAGAATTATCCAAGTAGAAGATTGTTTCATGTTTTATCATGGTATGCAGTGCAAGAGCCCTGGCTGTGGAGAAAAAATAGATTGCCTTGTAGGTAATATTGGTTGCTTTAGTTGGTTGTGTAAGTTGATACAAATGGGTGCGGTGTAATATGATTTTGAAGAAAAACTTAAGTACCTACTTTCCTTAACTCATCTTTGGAAGTGAAATACAAGACCTGCCTCTAAACCATACGGATCTTGCTACATTTATCTCTACAATATCCCTAGTACTAGAAGATTAGTATATATGGTTACAAAATGTTTATATGTGTACAGCTTCAAGAAGGCTTAGGGCAGTACCACTGATCAGTAAAAAAACAAACCAAAAAAAAGGCCAAAAAACAACCCACGGCTCTAATAAACACAGGGTTAGTGATACAAAACCTGTATCTGTATGATACATTGGAGCAGGTATTTGTGCTGTTAAGAATTTACTGAAACTCTGCTGAAGTCTAACAATGAACCGTTCAACACCCTGGCCACTGAAATGCAGAGGAAGATGTGTTTGCTTAACTAGGTCCTAAGGAGAGCCTTTTTCAAATCCTCCTACTAAGAGGAAAGCAACAGCTTATCAGATCACATCTTAAGTGCTCTTAAAATTTTCTGGGAAAACCTAGCATGACATCCACAGGACAGTCTGAAGCAGAGTCCAAAGAGGAATTTAAAGTAGAAGCAATATGAAGAGAAAATGAAAAATTATTCCATCAACTTGAGTATAGTTTTCTAAGTGTCACATTGCTAATTATGAATTCCAAGTTTATATTTCTCCCAGCCCTGACAGAACACAAATTAACTGCTAGCTCGTACCTGCTGTCATTAACACCAAGAGCCTCAGGTTTCTAAGCAAAAAAACAACGAAGGGAAGTAAAGCAAACCCCAACAATTCATGCACCTAATATATATATACACATATACACCAAAAGGTAAAAGGTAGAAAAAGGCAGAGGTTATTCCATGATGCAGAAAATCTATGCTGAAATCCTCCCAAATCATCACTGACTCTATTGTATATATGTGTATTGTTACACATGTTGAATTTTATTCTTTCAGACTTTATAGGGGCTTACTGGGATGCAATTCAAGCATTTTTTAGCACATTACTTTAGACAGAGTTCAATTCACGAAGAAATGAGAAGAGGCAAAACCATGTTTACGTTCAGAGTAGTTCATCTCATCCGGTACCATGAGCCCTGCAACAAGAACTCAGAGTACCACCTTTGTTTTGGGAAATTCTTTGCTTAGATTAAGAGGAAGACATGGAGGCAGGGTTTGAGATGATGGCTAATTGACAACTCAATGCACTGATTTATGTCCAAGTCAGTACTGCAGAAAAAAATAGTTAGGGACATTGTAAAACACAAATTTGCACAAATTCCCCACTCTTCTGTCCATGAAGGAGTCAAATTCTTCACTTCTGAAGCAAACAGGTGAAAAGGTGAGGCAACAGTAGCACAACACTCACTAGCAGAGCCCAGAACTCAAGAGATGACAAATTGTGTATGCAAGCTGAGGATATTGTACACATACCGCCTTGAGTACCAAGTCATTTTTGTCCTGGAGTAGGAATGATCTGTGACAGTTACTGGTTTCTCCTCACAAATGACACACAATTCAATTTGGGGCTAGCACATTTCAGACAACTCTGCATCTTATTCATAAGTGTTACTGGACTAGTACCACACTGGATCTCACAGAGCAGCTTTGCCCATTTCTCTCACCGTATCAGTCCACTGGGTAATACGGAAATAATTCCTCTCTGGACATGTCTGAGTTTGATCATTGGTGTCAAGCCTAACTCCTTCCATCACCTGTCTTTATGTCATGATACATGATCAGCATCTTGGAAGAGTTTCTTGTTTGGGCAACCGTTCAAATTACCTACTTCTTCATATTAGAACACTGAGACACATTATTGCTGTTCACGTTTCTGACAAAGATAATCTGTAAACTCAAAGATGTCGAACTGACTACCATTCTCATTTTTCTTTCAGCATCACCAACTCTACTTAATACTGTATACTATATTTCATTTTTTTGGCAAATGTTTTTGTAGGATGGGGAAAAAGTACGCCTACGGTGGCATTCAGACTCCTGGATGCATCAATATTTTAAGCTGTGTTTTGGTTCCATCTATTCAGAAATGAGGCATCTAATACTGTAGTTTAGTGACTGTTTCTTAACCCTGCATCTTTTTTACTGACAGTGAAATTCTACCACCTGCAACAGTAAGTGTGAAATTTTTTCGAAACACAAGGATAGGGAAGACGTGAAACGCAAGAGGCATCCAGACATAGAGAAAAGTAAAGTTAAATTCTCCTATTATGGACTCAGAAGTTTCAAGGCATAAAATCATTTTAATGGACAATAAAACTGAGAAATTGTGGGCATGAGGCAAACCCTCTTATCCAAGGTCTCTTTATAGCAATTGTATTAAGATTCAAAGTACTTCCATGAATCAGAGGCATTAAAGATTGCTAATGCTTTTTTTCCTAGCAGTGTAAGAAATCCGTGAATGTTCCCCGTGGCACAGCATCATGACTACAAAATAACATCCATATGCAGGTGGTCTATAACATCCCTAATGGAAGTATTTCTGCCTTCACCCAGTATTTCAGGTCATGAGGGTAATACTTTTACCTACTGAAGTTCTTACCAACTTAAAGCTTTTAGCACATGCTGTCTACAGGTAACCCTAGCACCGATGATTTGCTGCCCTACAAATGCTGGTACGTGTGTCTTTCTACTTGACTTTATCCCCAGTTATTTAGACTCAAGTTTCTATTCACTTTGACTGCTACTGACATGCATAATAAAGTGATATCTATGGCTGAACTGCTGAGCTGGAAAAGCAGGTATTTGTGCATCATCACCTGTAGCCAATCCAAATTATTTATGTTGATTGCAGTGACAGAAACCTAGTTTGCAACAAGTATGTGCTATGTACAACTTTGACATAAGGCAAAACAACCAACCTCATCCATCTCCCCAGTTTGACATCCTGACTCCATGCTTTAGAAGGACCAGCCTCACTATGGAAAGTCTACCCAGGGGCAGGAGATAAGAGTATGGGCAAGGCCTGCAAGCAGTAGCACTTGGGACTGGGGCAAGAGTTGTTTTGCACCTGATTATTCTGGACCTGGTCAAAGCTAGTACAAGGAGGTCTGCATTTAACCACATGAACACAGGTCCCTAAATGAGCAGGGTCCAGTCATCACCATTCTGAACAATGAGTGAAGCTGAAACACTCCAAAGTGTGATTTTTGAGACGTTCATAAATAGCAATAACAAAAAGATAGCAAAGAAAATTCCAATGAGAGAGTGGTGTGTTGATCACATGTCTACACCCAAGCTCTAAGAAAGCCCTGTGAAACATAAATATTACACACCCTCAAGAGAGAAATTATTATCTGGGGAATAGGAAGGTGTAGAGGAGCATTTTTCCTTAGATGTTAGTAGTTAAACAATCAATCCACTATTCCTAAAACTCTTCCAGGGTGAACTTGCCACCCCTGTCAGCAACCAATTTATTCCTATTGAGTTTCCAACTACAATTGATCATGCTGGTGGGCAGATACAATTTGCCACAACTTTTCCATGTACTGACCAAACTTTATGAGAGATTTTAAGCATGTAAAAAATTATAATCTAATCAAAAAGCAAGGCATTCAGACAATATAATATGTTATTTGAGACACTTATCCCTGAATAACTCTCCTGATGACACAATGGGGAACATTATTTTAAATGAGTCTTTTGAAAGGAGTAGCAGGGGAAAAAAAGAAGCCACAAAAAAAAAAAGCCACATAAGGAATAACAGCTTCCCATTGATTTTCACAGGCATTAGATCAGGATCTAGGTAGATAAAAACAAGCAAGCCATTCAAAAAAAACCCCAAACAATCCCAAATGTACACAAAAGTACAAATTATTATATTGCGTCACATGTAGATGAATGTTCCTTAAGCTTGAAAGAAATGGAGATGTTTAGGAAGGTAAAATATTTACCATTCCACCACAACACAATGAAGTCTACTTGTTCTGCTCATAAATCATGTTGGTTTAGATGCAGCTTTGCAGATAGAGTCCAAGGTTTTCTAAGAGGTTTTATAAGTAGAAAAATGAGGCCAAAAGAAATGAGAGCTTGATTTAATCAGGTGTGGTAAGGAGCCAAAAAGGGACAACCCAATTCCACCCCAAAAACCCCCTCTGTCCTTCCCCCCCTTTTAAAACAATTTTCTCCCAAATAGCTTAATTTAGTTATCTAATAAAGCATTCTGTTACTCTTTGATCAATCCAGAATTTGATTTACCCACATTGACCCATTATAGTCATTCCAGCTGTCTACCAGCCTTTGTAAACAGCCCTCTGACTATCATCAAGAAGTATGTTTGTGTTTACCCCCTTCACGTCTTGTTTGAAATAAAACATTTCCCACAACCTTTTTCCAAATAGAAATTTCTGAAAAGAGCAGTATCTGACATTCTCAGACCACCTGTTTTTCATATTACATCCATCAGGCCATCACAGCAGGTAATTTCTTCTGCTCTTCCTTTCTGTGGTTTCACTTTGTAACAGAAAATAGCGTTTAGGTGAAAGATGGAATCTCCCAGTCTCTGCTAGGAAGAACCTATTTTCCTGGAAACCCTGATTTTCCTGGAAAAGGGAATTTCTCTCCCACTTCTCTTTAAACTAAAGTACCCCTTCTTCAAGTCCTCTCAATTCTTTGTTCTCCATCACGTCTCTTAGAAATTTCTCTTAAGAGGTAAAATAAAACTCAAACCAACCTTCCAATTTTAACTTGCCCTCTGCTTCCCTGAAGTAATGCTAGAGTTTGCTGTTCCTATCTTAACAGATCATGCAATAAAGCTGCAGGCAAACCTGTTGCTTGGAAAGGGTTGGTTTGGCTAAGCATAGGGCTGCTTAGAGGGCCAGCTCATCTTGGAACATACCACCATTGTAAGCAATTAAATAAAGTACTAATTAAAGCAGTATCAAGAGTCATTTTAGCAGCAACTTTAAAAGCAAAATGACTAAGATTATTTACTTTGAAGGTCATGTTCAGATCAAGGAAATTTTCTCATGGAGAGTTTAGGTTGGCCATCAAAAATTGACTTAAAATGAGAAAAGTAGATTTGAAATTGGAGGATTTTTAGGATAGATTTCTAAAGTACAGACACAAATTGTCTCCCACTGTTACTCTAATTACCTTTTAAACTCCTGTCAACCCCAAACCTACTGCAGAGCTGGCCTGTTTTGATGCTAAAGTATCCATAGATAAAGAAAAGTAAAATTTCTCATTAACATTATATAGAGTTTCTAAAGCATGGATATTCCAAACATGCATTAGGTTGATGATGGCAGAAACAATGGGCTAACACAGAGATCTCAGTCAGGCTGAGCGTAAAAAGATGAGGGAAAAACCTCCCTGCCTTGAACCTGAGCATAGTGTACTAGGAAAAAAAGTGTTCCAGTAAGCAACCCTATTGCATACCCAATTGAAATTAAAGATTAAAACTAGGACAGATTAACAGGATTACTTACATATATCTAATTATAATGCATAAATAAGTATATATATATATACACTATTATAGCACTTCAACCTATTCAAGCTTAGATACTTCACCCCTAAAACAAGTGTTTATAGGAGTTTTAACATGGCACACACAGTTAAGGCTGGACACTAAGAGTTCAGAACCTAGCGCTGTAATGCTGTGTATTTTGGGAAGTTCTTTGTGAAGGGTAGCATGGTGAGAAAATACTGGAGGAGGGCAGTATCTTGTGCCGATGATCTCAGCTTGATTAGGCTGGCTGGCTGCCCATCCACCCACCTGGTATCTATGACTAGTCCTTAGCTTTTCTATCTTCTTGGCACTACCTGTAAACACAGCCTCATAATAAAAGGAAAGGTGGTGAGGGTACTATCTTTTTGAACAGTGCAAATGATAAATGAGAGGGGTAAAACTGTTACAGATTTGTTGATCGGAGTATTAAAACTAGGGAAACCAAACAACATTCAGACACAAAGACTTGCAAAATGTGCATCTGCAGTTCTGAACAGTATTCTGGAACAGTCTATGGTACTGACGCGGCTCAGTTAAAACATCACAGTAAGGACCATCAAAATCTTTCTACACCATCATAGCTTAATTTTTTAGTCCCTTACTGCAATAGGGTGCGTGTGTGTGTGTGTGCATGCCTTGGTTTAAAAATGTACTGGGAAAAAATAACTATTTACAGAAGTAGATCACATTTCAGAACACAGATTAAGCTTCAATCTAAATGTATTGAAGTTAAATTAGATAGCAAATAAATTAGGTTGCAAAGAGCAAATATTAAGATAGCAATGCTTAGCAACAGGAGAGAGCAATGCAAGGACTTACTGGAAAGAAAGCGTTTGGCTGAAAGGTGATTAAGGTCTACAAGTCTATGTGCAACTTGGCAATATTCCCTCCTACAGGTGCAAGCTTTGGAGTTAGAATGACAGCTCTTGGCTAATGAGGTTTCTTAGATAGGAAGCAGATTAACCTTTCAGAAAGAAGTTTCTTGGTGATGTCACCATCTGTCTCTATCATATTTGCATTGAAAGAGATCATGAAGGTTATTCTCATTATGACAAGGGAGCAAATAATTTACAACAAATAAAGTATTCAGTGCTTGTAATGCAGCCAAAGAAGCACCTGTAATCTTATCTCCAGTTTTGAAATCTCAGTCCCAAGAACTGAAGCTTTTATTTTTTAGAGGCATGCAGCATTTCAGCAAAAAACAAAACAAAAACAACCCAAACCCCAGCCTACTGGAGAGTGAACAATTCAACAATGGTCACAGGTTGAGTAACTATTAACAGGCATCATCTCAGTCATGAGAATATTAAGCAAAAAAACCCCCAATCCAAAACACATTAATAAATAAAAACCTGTACTGTGTTTCTTTATGTCAGGCCCAAGTGCAAACCTAGATATCATTCAATTATCAGATTAACCTTTCTCATCCCAAAGTTTCCATTCTTCCTGATTTCCAAAGTTCTTCCGTAGTTGCTATCCTTTGCTTGTTCTGATTTTCCAGATAATATAATTTGATTATTAGTAGGTTCAGTTTCATGCCCTTCTACAACCAGAACTCATTTATAAGCCCAAAGTCTGGTCTTGGCTTTAAGCTAGAAATTTCAAAGCACAGCTACAAGTGACAGCTTGGCTTAGTGTATTACCAATAATCTCACCATTTTACTGTGTGTCTGGAGCAGGGGAATGGAATTAGGTGTCCAAAGCTGGTATGGCTTTGGAAATTGATACATCCTGAAGGGTCTGCACAGTCACTCCCACAGGGTCCATCTAGACAAGCTGATACTGAGCACCCACAGCACAAAGTTGTTTGCTATAGCTTAAAAAAAGCAATCGGAATATAATCGGAATATAAATCCACATTTTAAGGAGAAGGGACACAGAGCTCTGCTCACAACAAATTCAAAGTCAGCTTTGGACAACAGTGGAGGCTGATGACATATTATCAAAGCATACACAGCACAACTTAATATAATTTCCAAGTACATTTTTCAAATGCTGCCACAGTGACACAAAAGATTTCTTGGCAGGTTTTCTTCAGAAATCTTCAGAACACCATTTTGAAAGATAACCAACACCACGATCTGTGTTTAAAAAAAGCAGTACTGTGGCTGCTGATGGCTATATCTTGCCTTCTTCATTTCCCCCTTTCCTCCAGTACCAAGCTCATGTTTAACCAATTTTCAATCTTCTTCCTGCTCTGTTCCACAACTTTCACACAAACAGCTCTTGTACATAAAGAGAGCTCTATTCCTACATTTGTAGGTTCATTTTTATATTTTTCCATGACAGAACAATTAGCAGTTAATGTGCATGTTTCTTGTTTTGTAATAGACAGGAGAGTCTTAATTGAAAATATGCTAATTTTGAAATGAAATGTTATTTTTAGAGTTGCAAATGCATTTAGACCAGCCACTTTATTATAACAAATTACACGAGTTCACAGAGATAAGGTCTGTTGGCAAGTAAGGTGGGCTGACATCATCCCTGTTGGTTGAATCTGGAACAGAGATTTTCAGTGCTGCCTGGGACTCATCCTCCCTTTATCTTGCACAACTGGCAAAGTAGTGAATGTCATTATAGAATCATAGAATAGTTGAGGTTTAACATGTCATCTGGAAGTTTACAGTCACCCCCCCTACTCAAAGCAGCATCTGCTGGAGCAGGTTGCCCGGAGTCTTGTCTACCTGGGTTCCTAAAACCTCCATGGTTTTCACAGCCTCACTGGGCAACATCACCTTCTAACTACTCCCATCCTTTCTTCTTTTTTTTTTTTTTGTTCTTTTTAAGCAAGTTGAAAAACTTTGTAGGGAAAAATATTAAACTAGGATCTTTGATAAGAAGAGGTTGTTCGGAGTTTACAATAGGAAGATGTTCCAGTTCTACAATAGCTGTCAGGGGATGAATTTATGTATTAGATGAAACATTTATCTCACCCTGTGCATTACTATACTTTTAATTCCTCTTATCTTTATATCACTAATTTGGCACCTGTTCTTCAAAGAACATTCTCCTTTATGCTTGTGGTGTGAAAAATAATTGCCTTTTGCCAGACCATAAAGAGAAACCTGAAAATTAATGAAGGCACAACCATAAAACAACAAAATACTATTTATGTGTCCACGAGAAACTTTGTTTCCACATTTTGCTAAAGTCAGGAATTTGCAAAAGATCCAAATGTTTCTGACATGACATTGATGCAGCTCACCATATAAGGGCTGCTTGAGATGAAGGTGGTAAGTGTGGAGCGCTTCCTCTCCAGGCAATTAGCAAGTGAGGAGACCCAGTGTCCTCTCTCTCCTTCCCTCCTCTGATAGAAGAAACTTCCTCCATTTCAGTAGGGAAAGAAGAGTCACTTATCACCAGTGAAACATCTTTATAATTTAGACACAAACAAGCAACCAACTCTCATCCTTTACACATCAATAGTAAATATTGCAAGTGTCTGCTAGAGGAAGTCCAGGACATCCTCAACAGCGTAGCTCTCTTTTACTCTTTCCTAGACTGCATGATCCCCTTCAGCTAAATCCCAGTGCCTATATCCATCTTATCTGAAATAATGCAAACAACTAATGGCTATGAAAAAGATAAAATCTAAATCAATTCATCTAGGACTTTGCCAGGACTCTTATGTTTTTTAAATTCTGTAGAATTTGCAGATGAAATAAGGCATTGGGGGTTTGTTTGCAGTTTTGTTTTGGGGGGGTTTGGGGTTTGTTTTAGTTTTTTTAAGAACCTTCCCTTTCCTGGAGAGCCTCTAAATTTGTAATAGCACATGAAAATCTCATCCTAAATTAAGATATATAATCCTGGCTAGTGCATACATATGCTCAGCTAGTTAGTTCACCTTATTCTGCCTGTCTCCAGGTTCCTTTTTCCCCCTCAACACAGCTGCTGGCTATCCATTTTCGGAGCTTTTTAGTGTTTATGGTTGGCCTTTTTTACAGTCCTTCTGCTCATCAGCCATGGAGACTCAATCCACCAGTGACACCAGTTAGAATTTGGTCTGGATTAGGCACCCCATCTACACAATGTTTCTGTGAGCTCAGTTTAGGATTTAGCACTATGTCATGAGGCAAAGAGGAAACTTTTTATGTCCATTCAGATACAACAAAGTGTAATTGTGGCTTAATGGTTTTCATGGTACTGTAATAAACCCAGCATTTTCAGCACACAACATTTTTCTTTTTCATGATAACAAATTCTAAGAAGGTGAAAGGTTAAAGTAATTAGTCCCTTAGTTCTACCTCCAGAATTATCACTTGATTTAGCCTAATGAGTGCTAAAAGAAAAAAACAGAAATGCCAAGACATTTTCATTAATTTTTGACCAGTGTGAGCAAAAGAGTTAGTAATGTCATTTTAAGGTTGTAAACTGGAAAATAGAGGGATCAGAACATGCACTTCAGTTTATTTTTTTCTGCAAAGAATTCAATCTGGAATTCCAAGCCCTGACATCAGCAATCCATTCATAAGAAGTAGTTTCAGGTCAAAGTAGAAACATTGATATTAAAAAAAAAGCCAGAAATGTAAATACTTTCAGACAAAGACAATCTGAAGGAAAAAAAAATAGCTTAGCCAATGTAAACTTCAAGATATTCTGCCCAAGAAAAACTTATTTCTATTACCCAACTATAGTGTTGAGTCCAGTGTTGAGACAATCTGCTGTGGTTTCACAGCATTTTCTGTATCAGAGAATAAGGCAACTGGGGAGTTCCTTGGTAAAATTTTAGTGACAGAGTTATTCTTATGACCCCTGCTCACTTGCAGTGATTTCACGCATCACAGCCCAGCACAGAACAAGTTTCAATTCCAACTTTTAATTGAAATCACATACAGCCTATTTTGGCTTAATTTTTCTTTGGTTTATGACCAACAGAGTTGTCCCCAACTATTTGGCTCCTTCTGCCCTCAACAAAGAAGCTTCTGACTTACACCTGATGGTCAACAGATGATTCATAACTTAATTAGGAATAATCATCAGTCACAAAGATCCAAAATTCTCACCAGCTACTCCAATTAAAGATCTAGTAATTTGTTTACATTCACTTCCCCATGCTACTCATTATTTCCATTGAAGGCTGAGAGAACCAGAAGGCTGTTGAAGCACTAGGGAATGCCTGTTTTTCCTGTTGCCTTAAGCAGGCTGGACACAAATCATGATGCGAAGGGAAGGTTTTCAGTCATTACATGGAAGCAACAAACATGGACAATATGAATTTGGCTATATGCAGCTTGGAGATGGAGAGCAGTGGAGCAAAAGTAGATTGCTTGCTTGAATTGCTCTAGCTGTTCGCTCCCTACTTTGCTCAATCTTTCCCCTTCTTATTATATGTAGATTTGTGCAGGCATCAATTCAGACCACCTGATGGAATGCATGAACTTTTCAATCATAGCTGAGATTTCAGTAGAAGATGGCTGATGTGGAAATCTGTTTCACTAAGCCTGTACTTAAACTAATAAGGAACAGAGACGAAGAAAGGAAAGCGAAGCATTTCTGAAACTAGTAGGAGTTATGACCAAGAAACTCAGGAGGCAACAAGTTTATTAGACACACCATTACTACCAAATGGATCTGTTTTCCTGATCCCTGTTCTAATTTATCACGAGCAAAAAGCAGCTGCGCCATTAAGCATAGAGAAAAAGCCAATGAGATGCAAATATGCAAAAGACTAATTACCAGGCAGGCAAAAGAGCTTCTATTTTGGGTCTGTTGAGCAGGGGATTAATTTCTTGTAATGGAAGCGAAATCTGCCAGATCAGGCTCATGTATAACCCATTGCCTTCATATTCTCACTGAACCACCCCGGCACGCCTGCACTGAGCACCTTGTGTCAGAGGGGTTTTTATCCGCTCATGGCGCAGTCCCCAGCACGGTCTCCTGTGGGGTCTGAATTTTAAAATAGGCACATTTCTCAATGGCTGGCACTGGGTAGTCCCTTGATGTTGTTTGAACTAGTCTAAAAAAGAAGGAAAGAAAGCAAACACCCCTGAAGTGTGTATTATCCTTGGATTAAAGACAATCAATGCTCATTTAACTCATGTTCTTAATCTATTCAGCAGTAATCATGATGTTAAAGGGATGCACATCAATAGATCTGAGAAGGGGAACAAAACCCATTTTTCACCTTCTCCTTTTTCAAACACTTGGAACTTCATCAAAGAAATCACTTCATTTCAGAGGAGTTTCGCTGTAAATTTGCTGTCACACTCAATTGCTGATGGAGTAAGATGCTCTCATTCACTAGATTTATGAAGTTTTCTTAACTGTGCTTACTACTAGATGGATGAACTGTACTAGATTTAATCCTCTCTCAAGTACTCTGGCTATTTAAGGGTTTTATTTCCTATGAAGTCTATTAAATTTGTAAATTTGCTTACTAGGTAAAACAAGCAACATTGCATACATTTCATTAGAACTCTGGAGTTTTAAGAAAGTGAAATATTTCATCACCACAAATTTGAGCTGCTTCACCTAGAACCACTGCAATTAAGATTTTGCCCAGTTTGCATGAAATCTTTTGGGTTTGCAGATATCCTTCTTCTTTCCCCACATCGTCTGAGATTGCTGCTTACCCTTTAAGCAAGCAGGGGTCAGGCTACTGGAGCTGTGTATTGCCACATCCATTGGGCATTTCCCTACTTTTCTGGCTGCACACCTGCCAAACACTCTCATGTTTGTGTTCATATAAACAAGAGATAGGAAATAATGATTATGGCTTTTATTCTGTATTTTAATGGTAGAGATCTGAGGACAGAGGCTTCACCATGACATTTCAAGCATAGCCCAGAAGAAAAAGTCGCCGTGCCACATGTTCACTCAGTGGTGTGAATGGCTAGCTTTTCTAGACAAGACTTTCAAAAATACATGCTGGCCAAGTCTTACCCTGGAATAGCCACTTAGTGTTAACTGGATCACCCTCCTGCCTTATCTGCTACTTTGCAGCGTGTGACTCCCTGTTCAGAGGTACCTCTGCCCCAGGTGTTGCAGAAGTGACAGAATACGAAACCTCACTTCTGCCAGGAAAAGTGGATTTCAGATCTACTGCACTGCAGTCAATGCATATGCCAAAAAGCAGCTCAAGACACAAAGCATCAATCCTCGTTCAAAGTAATAGCAGACCAGCTGTAGATGTGACAGCTGAAGTTTTTACTTTAATTCACAAGCACACCTAGCCACATGCTTGTCTCACACGGGCTGATGAAGCTTAAGCAACCCATTTTTGTGCTATACCAAATTAAAAACTCTATGTAGAGTATTATAGCTCAAAAATTTTGATAAGACAACTACAAACAATTTCTTAGACTATCAGTCTTAAACATGAAAACCCAAAATAAGTGATAAGAGACATTAGTTAAAACATACTCAGTTTATGAAACCATTTGGGTGTCATAATAACTTGGAATGGGTTATTTTCTTGACTATTTCGAAGTATTGCTATTTAAAGTACAGTTGTAGAAAAAGTACATGGCGTGGAGCATTTGAAAGTAATAACTGCTTAAAACCATTAAAATAGCATCAGATGCTTGGAAAAGGATAAATTAAATCTTTCACTCTTTGAATCTATACATTCCCTTGAGAAGCATGATGGTGTAGTATGCAACCTCTGTAATTTGCCATCAGATCCCATAGATTTTATTTTTTGCCTGATGTACATCTGTTTTTCCTTGATATTTATTACCTCCTCTTCTTTCCCATAAATGTTATCTGCAGATAAATTACTATCCTCAAGATCTCGATGTCTGAGAAATTTTCTTCCTTTCATCACTTAAATAAAAACTTGATTTGGAAAACTAACACAAAACTTGGAAAGCAGAGATTTAATTAGCCCAGATACTTGTTTAGTTTGTTGTCGTTGTTTGGTTGGTTTGTTTTGGTTTTTTCCCCCTTTTTTGAGGTTTCGGCCCAATTTTTTGCCAAAGGAACTTTGACAGTGTAGTATATAAACAAAATATTTCAGGGCACTGGTGCAGAACAGGCTGGACTGTATCAGAGTTTTAAACCATCTGAGGGAATAATAAGATGGTAAAGCTTGTGATCTTCCCAGAGATATTCAACTTAATATTTATGGATGATGGGGAGGACTCTTCTGCAAAACAGCGAGCATCTGGAGCAAAATAGAAGACAAATTTCAGCTTTAAGAACTCAGATTGAAAACATGGGGAAAGAAGCAATTTGTATTGCTCACATGAGACTCATCTGTCATCTGTAACCACTCGAGGAGAAGACCTGAGTATCACAGTGGGCAGTTAAAAAAGACCACGTGGCAGTGAGGACAAAACAAGACGTTCGCCTATAAAAATGGAATTTGAGCTAACACTGGGTATTAGCACCGATACTGGTCTTTCTTGCTAGTAAGAAGTCAGCACTCTGCCCCTGCCCTGATTACTGCCAATAATTTGTCATGCCTATTTCAAAAATGAGATCAGCATAATATGTAAAGATAAAGAAAGATGGGAAGATTTGCAGCAAAGGGAAAAGTCAAATGAATAGACCTATTTAAGCTGGAAGAAGGGGGCAGGGAAGGGGGACTTTCAGAACCATTTGTTGCTTTAAATGCTAAGCCAACCAGACATCATTGCTTATTGCCCTCAGAATATGGAAACACTGCATAAAATTGAAAAATTAATAATAACTAATATTTAGCCAAACTATTTAATAAGACAAGGTGTTTTTGAGAAGGGAAAAAAAGTAGGCAGGCTTATAAATATCAAGATAAAACATTCTGAATTATGTCAAACTCCACACTCTTCTGCCAAGAAAATTATTTCACTATTTTACAGAGTAGAATTACAGTTTGAAACACCTTCCACTGAAGCACATTTTGCTGACTACAGTATTGAGATACCACTAGGACCAGATACTTCCACTAGTTTCCCCAACATGCATGGCTCTGCTGGATAAGGAGTATTCATCTCCTGCAAGCACTGATTTGATGGCACCACTGACCACTGTTACAGGTGCACATCTCTGTAAAAATGACAAAAGCAGAACTTCAAGGAATATACATCCCAAGACTAAAACTACTTTGAGGAGTCCCCGCCATCAAGCTTTTCCCAATAAGCAGTGACTCTGCTTTTCCAATAGCTTGATAACTTTCTTTCCACATCATGACCCCAGTGATTTTTGTTTTATGTTTAACTACTTCATTTATCAGTTTCTTATGACAGTTAACATTTCCAACTACAAAAAGAAATTAGAGCCCCAGAGAAATCAAACATACACTCCCGTAAATATTGCAAATATAAGAAACAATAAAAACAATGATAAGCTATCCTGAAAAACCTTGGGAGGAAAAAACCCTGGCCTTTTCTTGTGAGAGTTCCTATCATTCCATTCCACAACTATTAACTTGTTAACTTTGTATTATCATCCATGTCCAAAGTATCCAAGTACTTTTACAATCCTTGTAAAACAGCAAATGCCAGAGCATCTAGCTTGCATGGTGGTGCTGTTTAGAGATAATCGGGGGTTGGGAGGGTTGCTGCATGCACTTCACCACAGACCACTACTTGTTTTGGAGAGCTGTGTTAGGAAGGACAAACGGGTTGGTCACTGAATGCAGTCTCCCCTGCTGTTACAACCAAATCGCAGCAGCAGCATTTACTCCAGAACAGAATGCCCCCTCACACCATTGGCCCCAGAATACCCTCATATTCTACAGTTCAGTTCTAGCAGAAAACCAAAGTTTAAAAAAAGCCAATTACGAAAATACCATAGGCAGAAAACCAAAGGCATTGGCACCTCAAGGCCTTGCCATGACAAGCAATCCATTAGTGAACACCTTCACCGACCCCAGAAAATTAATCATGTTCCTCTATATGCTGCCCTCCATTACAAAGCAAGGCAAAAAAATCATTGACTTGGTCTAAGATGGATTTATTTCCTGATAATAGATCTTGGGTTTGTAGTAGGTAGGGAGTTATGTAATAATCATCATCATGGTCAACTGCACATTACCTTCCTTCTTCACTGAAACAAAAACTGGACTGGGAAACTCTCAGAACTGTATTGTGTTGCACTGAAATTTACTGTATTGAGAATGTGGAAAGTGAACACTCTAAAGATTCTTCAGATTTTTACTGAAACATATTGTTGTGCAACTACTGTTTATCTATGTGGTTTGTGTCCTCAAGGTCAACAATCTTTTGGACTGCTTACTGTCCAAAAGGGCCTCTTATTGCTGTAGTAAATAACACACAATTTTCAGTTTGATATTTTTCCTGGATACAAATTGACATTACTGACTTATTCAGAAGTTAAATATGTCAAGGGTAAGTACTAGAATACATACTCAAATCTGCAAGTTAACAAAGCCACAGCAAGCTACTATGTCTGCATAATGGTGAGGGCACAAAATGCTGGCAATACAATCATGAGGAAAGCTAAAGTAACACTTAAAACACAGGCACTTAACTAAGAATCTCCTTGGTTAAGGACACAGACTAATACACCAAAAAAGGAAGAAAAAATGAGGAAGAAAAATTTCTATCCAGGCTCTCAGTCTCCTAAGATCTGTTCTGATGCCTCTATTGATAAGTTCTTCTCTTATCAGTCCTACTTTGCCTGATTTGAGGAATACAAATAGATTTTTGTGTCAGCAAGGCTGACTGACCTCATTTCCACAAAGGCACAGAGAATCTCTGGCCCTCTGGGTTTTGACACCAGAAATCTTAAGCTAAAATATATCATCTTCAGAAAATGAGTGATGGATATGGGCAACTAAGAGGCTTCAGTATGAAAATTGTAACTGGACATTGCTATGCAGCGGTTTACACCACCAGTATGGGACAGTCAGGCACCCTATGAACCAAAACACTTTCAGGCAGCTTGACTCCAAGTGATTATCAAAGAATGTTGGAGACCTGGAGTCAAACTGGAATATCCTTAAAGGAAGGACAGAGCAGTTAGGTGCCATACATGAAAGCACTCAGAGATACAAGGGCAGATCAAAAAAAAAACCCCACCCTTGAGAACAAAGGGATTGCATTTGTAGTTACAAATCTATAATAGAAAAACTCAAACTAAGGAATTTCAGTGATTATATACTCATTCTCTGGAACATTCAATAAATACGATCAAGACACCTTATCTTGTATTAAAAGAAATGAATAAATGTCTGATCTCTAAGAGTACATGAATTATGACTGCCAGAGCCCCTGTTGAGGAGCAGAGTCTGAGGAATCAAATTCCTTCTGTCAGCATAGGGTGGTCAGGGAAGCAAATGCCTCAGCAGCATTATCAATTTAAAAAGCAGTTCTAGGGACTAGAGAGGATTTTGTTTAATGCCAAAGGAATGTTGACTCCTTAGATGTTACAGAGCAACATGTTATAAAGGATACAGAGGATATTTATATCCTCTAGAAAAAGGGCCAAATATATTTTATACTAGTCCTCAGATGAACAGAAATATTGAGGCAACTGTTAAGGCTGTCACGTATGGCAAAAACACAGGCCAAGCCAAGCAGAAGAGTCCATTTCAGCACCACAGGAAATATTTGCCCCAGAGAGGGGAAAAAATAAGCCCCAAACCTTTTTGCAGAACAAGCCAGCAAGTATATTCCCTGTGTTCAGCTATCAATAACAACAGATAACATGATTTAAGTCCCTGGATTTATTACTTGTCCTCAGTAAACATCATATACCTAATGGGCCTCAATTTGTCCAGCACACATTTAAGAGGTTATCACCCACATAGGGGATTATTTACATTAATTCAGTATGGTTGCCCAGCGAAGCACAACTGGTTTACCTGCTGATGATCACATTCAACAGAAAACAACATATTATCAGAGGATAACATATTATCAGTAACTGAGGTCACAGTACCTCAGACCTCATAGTTACACGAAGAGATAGGAAAACCACAACACCATTACAGTTTTGAGGCACCGGCTCTGCTAACTGTTTCCTGACAATGCATTTTCAATCAGAAGCAAGCAGCGGTACCATGGCAGATTGAACCAGCCAAATGGGTACTTCGGGGAGAAAGGGCAACACCTTTCAGAACTCCTTAAGAAAGGGAGGTAAGAAGCAAGGACCTGGCTGCTGGATTCAGGGACCACAACAATTCTCCAAGGCAAAATGCAGAGCACAAGGATATTATTGAACAGCCAAGCGACATGGAATAACTATGCAGAAAGCCTCAGAAAACTGCGAAGTAGCAGGCCATTCATATACTTTTTAAAAGCTCTATCACAGACTGCTGCTTTAGCAATAGTTATTTATGTATCATAATCATACATTATTACTTGTATTGCTAAGACTTCTGACAGATGCTGGAAAAGGGAACACTACCTTTTGGGCAGTGTCACCACAAGCATTTGGAAGTGGCTGTTGTGCAGAGGCTGTAGCTGCACAAGACGAAAGAGCTAAATGCGTCTGTTGAACAAAGCTGACCTCTGCCAGAGGGTTTGGCTCAGATTGGCTACCAAAGAACACATAAATGTTAGGTTGTTCACCTGTGGGACTATGCTTTTTATTTTTCTTTTATTTCCTAGTTTGTATAGAAATACACTTGAAGGGACCTGAACTTTCAAAAAACTTGCAACACCGGTGGTTTAACACAGGGGTCAGGATATCATGGAAAGAGGTGCTCACACAAATCTACTACTTCCCCTGCTGGATCCAAATTTTATAGTCTGAAATTTGAGAAATAGAAAGGAAACACGTACTGACAACATGAGAGAAGTTAAAAATACCCACCAGAATGAAGAACAGGCAATGCAAGCACACAGTTAAATCAGTTGCTTTGAACCAGCAGCTTTCTGCCTTGTCTAAATTTAAAGAGCCACCCACGAGAAGGACAAGTGAGAAAGAGGACTTGCAAAAGCAGAAAAAAACCCGAACACCACACTAAGCCTCAACCAGCCCTTCTAAATGTGGAACATTTACAGCAATCACAAGAGAATCTCCCCTTGGGACTGCTTCTGTGTCCTGGATGGGAGACCTTTGCACCAGCATACCTATGGTAAATAGCTGGAGCACTTCCAAAGGCTATAGTAAACTTCAGGCTGATTTTGCAAATAAATAAGTAGAGGTCAAGGCTGATGTTTAAGCCACTGCTTCTGGCCTCACATGGATCACGGTCCCCAGAGGCAAGAGATGAAGCAGGCACAGTGCTGTGACGCAACCTCATAAATTGGCACAAGTAGGCAGTGTTTCCAAAATAAAGATGCAGGCAGGAGTCCCATTACCAGAAGAACTATGAGGGAACAGTTTCAAAAGTGACTTCAGAAGGTAATTCTGTGTCCTGTGTACTCCAAAATCACTTGGAAAATTTTACTTCACGTCTGTTTTTTCCCACAGGGGGGTTTGACAGCATCTCTTCCCAGTGCCAGCACTATCTCTGCCTTCAGAGACAGAAAAACCATTCATTGTGCCAGCTTTCCAGAGCCTACATCCCCACATAAAGGGACACAAGGCTTGCTCAGGTGCTTCTGCATATACCAGAGCTGTATTGAGCCTGCTCTGCATTCCTCCTAGCCATTCATGTCACAAAAATATCTTGCCAGAGAAAGGGGATGGTGCGCACCCACATCTCAGCCCATTGTGTATACAAGCACGGGTGAAGTCAGACACTTGGAGCAGGGACCTGAGAAATCTCCCCATAAAAATCACTATGCAGCCAGCCATAGTGTGCAACCAGAGGGAGGTGGGTATACCCTCCTCCTGCTCTCTGCTAGGTCAGCTTGGAGACCTGCTAGTCAGAGGTAGGGCCATATCTTCACTCTGATCCCCCTGACCACAGCCACTGGAAAACCCTTGGGCTTGCCCATGGAAGTAGAAAGAGAGGAGACAGGGGAAGAGTCTGTATCCATTGCCACAGGTTTGCTGTCTCACTAGGGGCTCTCTCTTGATCACCTTGGAGGAGTAACACAGCTAGAAAGCATGTCCATAAGTTTCTCACTTGCATGAGGATCACTATCCTTCGGCCAATGTAGCCAGGGATGAGCCCAAGAGAAAACATAAATTGCCACAGCTTTGCCTAAAGAAAATATCTTCATTTCTGCACTGACTACGGGAAGGGAACAGTCTGGACCACACTGTCACAGCACAAGAAGAAAAATCCTGGAACTAATTCCTGTACAAGCCTCTGAAGACCTCCTTTGTCGAGGATTTCAAAGGGGTTGTTGCCCAGGCACAACCAGCCCAAATTTCACTATTGCAAACTTGCAATAGCCCTATGGTCCTGTTCTCTCCACACCTTATAACACAAAAATACTGGCTTAAATTATCTTCTAAAAATCAATGCAAGTATTAGAGCTTTTAAAAGTACTAGAACATTAAAGGCTGTTTCCACTCTGTGCAGAGAATTTTGTGATACAGTTCTCATCCTTACACGGAAGGATTTCTGATAAGTATTCCTGCAAATAGGAACTCTGTATTGACTAAGCTGATTTTTGGCATTAGGATAAATCAGTTGTTGAGACATCTTACCTACACATGTATCAATTTTGAATAGAAATAAAGGACAGAGTGTTTATCTGAGGAAAGTAAAAACAAGGCAAGAATATGAACTTTCTCTTCTTCCATTCCAGAACTTTCCCATTTCTACAATTGTATTATTGTCATCATTTTAGCTGCAATAAATCCATTACTGTAGCTTCTAAATTATTGTAGTTACTTGGAATTGAAATAACCAAGACCGTGAAAGGAAAAGGAAGAGGCAAAATAATTGTTTTGCATGGAACTCATGTAAAAGATTGCCAACTAATTAACAGTAGGAAGGATGGAAAGAAACAATTATCTAGACACTCCATTTGCATGAGTAATAATCCTCTGTATATGCTGCAACCCCACAGATACCATGAAGACACTTTATGTTTCAAACAGTTGACAGAATTCACTTTCTTGTCCTGTTTTACAAATGTATTTTTAAAGGAGGCTTTTTAAAATTACACAATATTGCTTTCAAGCAACTTTATTTACTCATTCATGAGTATATTACACAGCAGCTATATAGAAAAAAACTTCCAGTTCATTCTTCAGGAACACAGCATGTATTTTTTCCATGTTGTACGCAGTAGTTAGGTAACACTACTGGCCAAAGCAGTTTAGATAGCAGCACAAGAGTTGAGGCAGTCAGTGGATCTCCTGCTGCAAGGCATAAAGAGGAAAACTAGAAGAATACTCTCCCTGCTGCCTAAAGGGCTGACAGACTGAAAGAATGCATCACTCAGTTACAGCTAATGCATCACAAGGTTTCGTGGTTGGACCACTGCACCAAGGAGCATCATGACACTAGTTTTGCAATTGGTCATATCAAGAGTGAAATCTGAAAGGAGATTTCTGAGGGTTTTTTTTAAATTATGATGCATTTCACATGAGTTGCTTAGATTTTACAGGCTGTTGCTTTAATGACTATGCATTCTACTACTGACATTGCCTTCAAAAATCTCTTAGGATCAGTGGTGGTGGTAAAAAGAAGCGGTCTCCATCAGGTGAAAGACACCAGTGAGAATCACAAGCTTGTCTCAGGCAATTCCAAAGGTATTTCAAACCACTGTTACTGTCAGGAAGTGAATAGCATATCAAACCCAAACCACTAAAACTATTAAGGACACATCCCTGGAGGAAGAAAGAAATGGAGCTTTAAGCCTTCTTCATTGTACATTAAAATCAGAGGTTTTTCAGCTGGAGAAAAGATTAAAGCAGCAGCAAGCACCTAGCTTATTATTTAGTGATTTCCAAAGCATGTGCCAGCCATGCTAATAACCAAAAGACAAGAGCCTTGAACACTGCCATTGCAGATCTTAAAATTTAATGAGACAGTCCATAATTACAAGATAAATATTAAGAAGTTGTCTCCCTAGTCACTGACAGCATACTTTGATTCCCAATATGAACACTACAGCCACTGAAGTAATTTTTTATTTAAATGTTAACTAATAGAATTGCACAGTTTTTCTTTCATTCATATAACTTTTTGATCTACATAATTCTTAATAGTATAGGAGGAGTTGGTGGGTCTATGCACAAGGGGAAAACAGCAATTTAACTGTGAAGAAATTAATGGTCTATTTAATGACTAAATGAAAAAACCCAACCAAACCCAGTTAATAATTGATGAAATGTTTCCAGGTAATTTTTGTAATGTGTCCTCTGATCTTTCCAGCCATTATAAACTTTAGTTTGTCTGTACAGTTCCCACTGAAGGTAATTAGGTCCAGGAACAGTGCCTAGGACTCAGTGAAGAAACTAGACTTACACAGTATGGAGTATTTGTACCTAATTTGTGCTCCCACATTCCTTTCAGTGTTCAGACTAGACAACAACAGACAAGCAAGCAAATGAATTTCATACATCAGCTAAAGTGAGGAGATAAGTCTTTGTGAAACAAGTGTAGCATTTCCATAGCTATTTTTTAATGGTAGCACCCGTAGCCTGATACATATTATCTGGACCTCCAGCATCTAGGTTGACTTTGAGACTGTCCTGGTTCTGGCCAGGCCAGAGTCAACCTCCCCAAGCAGTCAGCACAGGTGAACTGAATTAGCCCAGGCTGTTTTCCTCACCACCTGGCATCATTTCCCAATAAAAAGGGCTGGCTGGGGAGGGGCAGATGCTTGGTGCCTCGGGGACAGTCTGAGTGTGGCTGGTCAGTCCTTGCCATTACAGGCAGCACTCTGTAATTGTGGGGTTGATAAGGTACTCTGTGTTATCACCAGGTGTAAGTGTAATTGGCTGTTATTGTTCTATGTTCATGATGATTTTTGTCAGTAAACTGTCCTTATCCCAGCCCACAGAGGCTCTGTCTCTTTCTCCTCTGAACAAGCGGCATGTGGTGCTCAGCCACTGGTTGGGGCTGAACCACCACAGAGACAAAGAACATCAAGGTACTTCTGAATTTCTCAATTAAAGTACACAGCAGAGCACCTGAAAAAGGAATGACTGAGTTTAATGGCACACAGCTTAAAATCACCTACCCCTTTAAAAGAAAAATACCAATTTTCATCTCTTCCTGTATGATGCAAATTATGAAGAGTGCGGTTTATAAACATGAGAAATGGGATTAAGTAGAGGCTGTTCCTATCTTTAGGAGACTAAATTTCCCAAATATATGTTTTCAATCCTCTTCCTCCTGCAATCTAGATCTGTTTTGCAAGGAATGAGTGTTTGGGTCAAATTCTAAAAACACTCAAACCGAAACACCACAACAGTTATTTTTAGGGATGTTCCCCATAACTCAGAAAGCCAGCACCTAGGGTGTGTAATCACAATGACAATATGGCTGTAGTAAAAGGATGCAGTTTAAGGACAGAAGAATAGGCACAGTACATTTCTGCTTTTCTTTTTTTCTTCTGTGAAAAAGCAATGATTATGTTTTGCACTTGTAAATTCCTGTTGGTACTCACGGGGCAAATGCTTTATTTTTATTGTGCTCCCCAAATGTTCTTAAATTTTCAAGTACATTAAACACATATTTCTCAAAACTCTTTAGCCCTGCTTAGCACATCTGCACTCATGTGCATGTTTTGGCACTGCTTGGTGTACATCATAAAGCTGAACAGAAAAGATGCGTTAAAACACTGCTTAAGAGCTGTTTGCTGCTAGACATTAAAATTCACAAGCACAGACTGTCAAAACTGCCCAATAGTCTTATTAATATTTCAGTTTGTCAGACTCCAAATTTTTACTACTTAAAAAAACCAAAACATCATCATAATTTTGCATGAAAATTACAACAGACCTGACAAGGTATCAGCAAACAACCTTTTAATCAAGTGAGCCAGTTTTGGCAACCTTAACAAAACCCAAAAAAAAATCCTATAAAAAGCAACACAGTGTGAGGGTGACAGTGGGAGTGCTATTTCCAAAAACCTGCCACTCATTTTGTTTACATGTGAGCCATACCTGTGGCTCACGTGGAGAGACTTACAATTAATGCACATTGACCAATTTCCATTATGGTTGCTCACAATGGGTTGACACACACACAAAAATATAAATGTTGGGAGTAGTAAAAGGCTGGAATCAAAGGTGGAACACAGCAACGAAGAAGAAAAAGAACACATAAAATAAGAAGGTAAATACTAAATGCAAACACAACTTAATTCAACCACAACTCTTCCTTTTGCAGTAACCTAAAACAGAGCTCCATCAGTAGGAATGTGCTCCCCAATTCACTCAATCTGTAAACTCTCACAGTTTTCCTTTCAATTCTCCATTCCCCAAATCCCTGTGTGACTTCCTGCTTCCAATGGCTGGCTCACCTCACCTCTGTAATATCTCGGTAAGCAAATCCTGGCTTCTCCAGACTCTAACTGGCCTAGGCAATAGCAGAAATGTTTCCTTCCTTAGTAAGGGAGGCCTTTCATGTGGGCTCCCCCATTACTGAAAACCTCTAACTCCAAAGTCCCAGCTTTGCAGGTCCAAAGCCCCAGGGAATAACTCATGGAGGCAGTTTCCTAGAAAGTATGCTTTCTAGTCTATAGTAACAGTCCCTCCTGTCCATGCAATACCAAAAACTGTACTGCCTGACTCAGAGCTAAGCCATCTACAATAAGATTCAATTCCTCAGTGCAGTCTGCTGTTGGACATCATTGGTCTTGCTCAAAATGGTAGCCTTCATCAACACAGAGCCTTCCCACAGCACCAGGGAGACCCTCTGTGTATGTACAGGAAGAGCCTCAGCTGCTGCCTACATGATCAACAACATTATGATGCAGCAAGCAAAGGCAACACATCGTACTGTGCATGAAGCACGTCTGCTCAGTGTGTACTCAGGGCAGAGCTGATCTGCCAAAAAATAGCAAGTCCAACTTGCTGCACATGACACTGAAGATAAATTCTCAGATAGCTTTACTTATCCCCACAGCTGAGTCAACGAACCAAGTTCTCTATGCACCAGAACATCTGTGTTGCTAATCACATCGACACTGCAGGCAGCAATGTTCAAGTGAAGAACTTCATAATGTGTTGCTTTTACCAAATTCCTTGATGGCTTCAGATCAACATACTCCATTTTTCTACTGTTTCTGATGCATACTTCTAATTATCTGGGTTGGTTGGTTGGTTTGTTTTCCCCATTAGAATAATTCCCTTGTAACTAAATTCTTCCCTGCAGGTTGTTATAGTCTCCAAGACAGCAGAGAACTCCAGAAGCTACATTGCTACATAAAACATCATTTCTCCACATCCCAGCTCTTCCTCGGCCATATCTTAGTGTCAATATTTACATCTGTATCTTGCATCTGGTTTTTCTGAAAGGAAGCATTCTACAAGTCCCACATTTATGTCCCACACTTACTAAATCTTCTATGTTTGACATACTTTCCCCCCTACCAGGAGAAAGAAAGAGAAAGGAAAAAAAAAATATTGTGTCCATAAGGATAATCAAGTGGCTGCCAAATACAACATATGTGTTCTGGGTCCTAAGTAAAGCAACAAAAGTGGGTTGAGCGTAATTTTGGTGTGGGGGGGAGAGGATAATCTTGGATGCCTTACCTTGTCTAACCAAACCCTAACAATCCTCTAGTTTGTTATCACTGGGAACAAATACTTGGTCCATTGCCAATCAAGGTTATCAGGTTTTTAGCTACTATTATTCCCAGGTATCAGGCTACCTGAACCAAAGTACATCATTTACATCACTGACTTATGCTCAGTTTCCATAGGCAATGCCCAAGCAGACTTAAAGACCTTCAGAAATGGGCACATTATCCTGAGAAGGATTCTCTCATGCTCTAAAAGTGGAGTGGTTTAGCAGCCTCGCCCTAGATATGCCCATGTCTAGTCCACAGAGCAGCCAGATGGGAGATACTGACTCACATTTACTCTGACAGGGAGAAACCAACTCCAAACAAGTGCCAAGGAAGAGGACAACAGCAACATTGCCTGGTGCTCTGTTTTACATAGGATGTTTCAGTGGGTGCACTCAGAAGGCACACAGTCCATGCACCTGTGCAGGAGATGTAAGAGGAAACTGCTAGAGATGCACCTTCCTAGTGACACAACTTCAGGCGCCTTCCTTTAGAGTAGTATGAGCTTGGCTACCTCCAGATTGAACCTGAAACTAAAATAGGATCCTGGGGATTTACCTTGAAGATTTAGGTAGGATTTGTGGACCTGATAGTTGTTGCAAGAATTGTCCTACTGCATCACAGGACAAACAAGAATGGGTCTTTCAGAGAACTTAATGCACATCTACAGTTAAAAAAATCGATATCAGACTAGTAACTTTTGAGTATCCTTCCTGCTTTTGGCAGAAGCAGTCCTCAAAAAGAGAGTCAGCAGGACGTTTCCATCTCTTAAGAAAAGCTATTAGATTAAGAATTTACCAAAATCATGTACCTCCTTCTCTTCTGTTTCTTGTTTACTTTGTTGGGGTCTTTTTATTTAGGGTTTTTGTTTAGGGTTTTTTGGGGGTTGGTGGGGGTTTTTTTTTGACGCAGTGGAGATGCACAACTGCAGGTGATCTGGATCTTATGGAGAGAAACTTTGCCAGAATGGCAAGGCTTTTTTAATTGCTGTTATTGAGAAAAGGCTTATGGAGTAAGTCAGTCTCAATTTCTAAACACAGATTAGAAGATTTACACCCATCCAAAAGAATTTTTCCATTGCCACAGATCACACAATACATTTATCAAGGCTAATTTTATTTTGCAGTACTGTTTTGCCTATTTGTGTTTGCTGGAACAATAGCAATAACATGGCAATTAGTGTCTGAAAGAACTGTACTGCATATTTTTTCTGAAGAATAGAGCCTAGGTCACTTATTAGTCATTACTGTAATGGAAGCTTCATGCATTTCTTACCCTTTTGTTTATTTGTTTTTTAATCTCTAGGGAGCTGTGTACCTGCTCTAAGCACCAACCTTTGTAAATCTTACTGGAAGCTTCAAGTACAGACTAAAGTTAGACCTGAATCCATAATTAATCATTTGTAAGGCAATCCCTCTTATAGCTCTATCTTACCTTTGTGAAGGGTCACAACTGTAACTTCTAAAAGTGTCCAAATATGCCCATTGATATGTTATTTAAGCTTCAGATTTTTCAATATAGCATTATCAGTATCTTGGTTATCAGAAGAGACTAAAAGGCTAGTCTTGCCTCCCTCACCAACCCAGACGATGAACATCCTAGCACCTGTAAAAAAGTCTAACAAGCTTCCTTCCATAACCAACCAGCAGAACCCACTGAGCCAGAAACCAAGGGGAAAAAAAAATAAATTAAAACCTCACCCTTTCTCTTCTTAATACATTTGAAATGAAGGGATAAAGCTTCCTTCATATGGTATCACTGTCTGAATTCAAACATTCCCCTTCAAGAATTGCATTTTCAGCCCTGTCCCAATCCTTCTGGCATATGGCTCAGTGTAAGTTTTCCAGCTGTAAATCACAGCCAGGGATGATTTTCAACACTGTACCTTCACATTAACAAAGCAGGGCTACCTGGTCCTCCAGGGTCTTACAGGTTGCAGAAGTTCTCCCACAGAGGTCAGCTCAACCTTTCATGTTTGCAAAGAGGTAATTTAGTTTCTGTGCTGTTTATTCTTTCCACTGAGGATCCAGGGTATGGCAGAGAGCTTTTAGAAAAGGAAACTATTAACTTTTGCTGTTAACTCTTCAAATTGCCTTGCCTTCTTACTGAAGGTTGCAGTGGGCTCTGGCTATGCGAACTGTGTGATGGCTTACTTCCCAGAGCTGTGCTTTTTGCCACTTGACAACCAGAAGAGAGTTGCAAGACTGGAGTGTGACAAGAACCATCCACATGTCACTGAAAACCATCCCTCCAAAAAGTAAAGAACTTGGGGAAGGGATGAGGAGCTTGGATTTTATCCCTCTGAGAGAGTGCTGATTTCTCTATATTTTAAAAAGAAGCAAATGGAACAAAGTTGACACATATTTAAGGGAAAACAAATAAGGAGGAGAAAACCAAACAAAACCTGAAAAATTGGACAGATTTTACACAGAACATAAAGTAAAACACCCCCGCGTTTCTTCCAAAAACTTTCAAGATTAATGCTTTTTTTTCTTCACAACAGACCTTATACTCAGGCTGAAAATATTAGTGATTATTTAAATGAAATTACGGGGTTTGTTTTGCCTTCTTTTTTTAAGCTGAAAATTGGTTTGTTTTTACACAAAAACTTTTGATACGTATTCCAGGAAACCAGAAACCAAGGGGTGGGGCAATCCAAACTCCTCAGGACATTTCACTTCAGTGCATTTTTGTGAAAACCTTTAGGGCTCAGTTTAGGTTAGGAAAACATTTAGGTTTTCATCCAAAAAGAGGCTCAAACCTCGATTCTGGCAAAAACCAACCAAACAAAAAATACCTGGGCTCCATTTTGGCCTGTGTGCCAAGCTCTTACAGGTGCTGGCTGGCAGGGTCCTGCAGAGAGTAAGACAAGGTCAAACTCCTGAACCCAGAAAGTCAGTATTGCTTTCAGATCCCCCAGTTCAGATATATTGTGTCATTTCAGAAGTAAATGACTTGGTTATTTATGAGATAATTGTATAAAGTGTTCATGGGGACAAATAGACACATGTGCATACATATGTTAATATGTATGTTCTCTACATATGTTGATGTCTTCTATTGTAAGTCTTCTCTGTGCAAGACAGGTATCCTATTCTATTTCTATTCCATCAGACACATTATGTCTGATTCCTGATTATATTTTTGTGCCTTTTCATTAATAATAATAAAATGTAGGAGGAAATAAATAATAAATATTGAATGTTTTGTGCAGAATCACAGCTGAAGATGGTACATATATGGGATCTTATCCCAGCTAGGAAAACAGATGATGTTTTTTAAGGTTCTATTTTTATGACTTTGGAAAGAATATATCTTTCCCATTAAAAATGGCAAACTAATAGACTGTTGCTATGGGACACTGTCTTGTAATTTTCCTTTGCTATGTTCATTCAGTCTGCAGCTTATGCATTTAACAGTGATTTTGCAAAAAGCTGATATTATTGAGAATCCGTTTCCCTTCAGCACCTAAGTAACTGCAGTAACTGAAAATACTCACTTCAGTATCTGCTTAGACACAAATTTTGAGGGCAAGTGTTATAATAACAGTAAAATTCAAACTATGACTGAAAAATATTTCTCTGCTACATAACAGCTTTTCTTTACCCTTAGTTCTGTTTCTACTCCCTTTCAACAAAAACCAGCAGTTTTACTGATTTCTGTAGCAGGGGAAACAGGCATCACACTTACATGTGTGAATATTTGTGGAAGTAATATTTATTTTCTCTATCAAGGTGTATTTGCAGCAACAGTACAGGATTCCCCAAGTCCTTTCACAGTAGTCAGAACAGATAAAACCAACTACATGTCCTGCTTGTAGGACAATAAAAGCAATAGGCATCACTTCTGTGTCAAGAGGAAAATTAAACTGAAACTAGGTACTGATCCAGTTCATTTTGCTGTAGACTTTCTTAAGTTTTTTGGGGCTGAAGAAATGCTTCCGGCAAGGTCTGCATGCCCTAGAAAAATCAAAACATGAACAAATTCTAAGGTTTTCTGACCCCTTTTTACCACTACCTCTCCCCAAGTGATTACATGATCCAGAATCTTCTTTCCAACTGCTGTTTTCAAAAGATAGATACACTCTATAGAAAACTGAATAGTAACACCTCATGAGTTCTTTGGCCAAGTGCCCAAAGTCTATATGATGAAGACTTTCAGACATTTGCATTTGGCACTGAAAATTAATTCAAGTGACTGATAATTAGACTCTAAAAAAAAAAAAATCAAAGTGAAATAAATGGGAGCAGGCAACGCAACTGTGCAAACCTCACTACATTAAGACCTTCTATCAGAAATAAGGACTTTCCATTACAAATTTGCCTTCTTTGTGTTAATTATTCTAAGCCCTATAAAAGCAGCAAGACTGGTAGAAGTTTCAGCTGTCTACAGCAAACAGTAATGAACAGTTTTGGCTGGATTCAGATACTGCAGAACTCCCACACTACTACAGTTGCTTCCCTAACTTCTATCTCTCAAAATGTAAAGGTCTACCAATAGGCTAGGCAGCCAGCTCCTGTGCCTAATCCGATCTCTTCACCCGGTGTCCTCCTGAGATAATGAAGCAGCTTATTGGCTAAAATGCAGTCTTTTACAGAACCAGCAAAGTGGAAGAGACTGGCGGATTTGATGGGTGGACCATCCAGCGGATAAGAAACTGGTTAACAGACCGTAGCCAAAGGGTGATGGCCAACGGGTCTATGTCCAGGTAGAGGCCGGTGACAAGCGGTGTCCCCCAGGGGTCTGTCTTGGGACCAGTGCTCTTTAACATCTTTATCAATGACATCGATGATGGAATTGAGTGCACCCTCAGCAAGTTTGCAGATGACACCAAGCTGAGTGGTGTGGTCGACACCCTAGAAGGAAAGGAAGCCATCCAGAGGGATCTTGACAGGCTGGAAAGATGGGCCCGGGGGAACCTAATGAGGTTCAACACTGCCAAGTGTAAGGTGCTGCACTTGGGTCGGAAGAATCCCAGACATAGATACAGACTGGGAGAAGAGCTTCTTGAGAGTAGCCCTGCTGAGAAGGACTTGGGGATTGTGGTGGATGAGAAACTTAACACGAGCCAGCAGCGTGCTCTTGCAGCTCGCAAGGCCAATGGTATCCTGGGCTCCATTAGAAGAGGGGTGGCCAGCAGGGACAGGGAGGTGATTGTCCCTCTCTACTCTGCCCTCGTGAGGCCCCATCTGGAGTACTGTGTCCAGATCTGGGGCCCCCAATACAAGAAAGATGTGGAACTGTTGGAGAGGGTTCAGAGGAGGGACACAAGGATGATTAGAGGGCTGGAGCACCTGCCCTACAAAGAGAGGCTGAGGGAGCTGGGCTTGTTCAGCTTGGAGAAGAGAAGGCTGCGGGGGGACCTCATTGCAGCCTTCCAGTACCTGAAGGGAGCTTCTAAGCAGGAGGGGATTCAACTTTTTAAAAGGGCAGATAATGGCAGGACAAGGGGGAATGGATTAAAACTAAAGGAAGGAAGGTTTAGATTAGATATTAGGGGGAAGTTTTTTACAGAAAGAGTGGTGAGGTGCTGGAACAGGCTGCCCAGAGAAGCAGTGGATGCTCCGTCCCTGGAAGTGTTCAAGGCCAGGTTGGATGGGGCCCTGGACAACCTTGTGTAGATCCAGGCCTGAGGTTGGTGGCCCTGCCTGTGGCAGGGCAGTTGGAGGTCTATGATCCATGGGGTCCCTTCCAACCCAGACCATCCTATGACTGTGTTAAGAGACTGCAGGTTAATATTTGAGCCTTCCTAATTTTCCTGTGTGACCTTGTTTAAAGGACTACTCACTTCTGTTTTCCATGAATCAACAAAACCAAAAAACAAAACCCAACAAAAAACTCCAAACACTTTTCCTACCCCATAGATATATCTATATGATATATCTTGTCTATATGATGCTGTAGTTTTAGATATGTGGAGAGATACGGTCTTGTTTATCATTAAATTTTCTATATGGTACTGCAAACACAAATGCTCCTCTCTCCAAATTCAGAATAAAACTTTATCATATTAAAATCTAACTGTTCACTAAGGCCAGAAGATGTATACACCAATTTCTGTTTTGGCTTCACAGTTCCACAAAGCTTGAGAGCCTACTTGCAGAAAAAACCCAACCCAACCTCATAACGACTTCACAGAAACTTTATCTTTTAAAGATAAGACTATTATTAAACACAAGATCTTCTCTAAATGGCAGTATTTTTATACATACAGCTTTCATCGCTTCTAAATAACTATATAGTAATTCCATGTAGCCCAGGCCTTCCAACAAGCTGCAGGACAAGGAAGCTCCCAGGGTTAACTTCCACTCAGGCTACCTACACCAACTCACTGATGCTGTTGCTGTCACCATCAAATCGGGTTCTTTTCATAGCTAACCCAGGAGTAAGGCGTGTGGAAAGTACAGTACTCATTATTCTCAGCCTTTTTGTTCCTTAATTGAAATCTTCACAACTGAAAGACAGATCCCGGAGATAAAGACTTCACTTGAAATTAGTATGACCCTCAAGCTTTCAAGAATTTATGTTGAATATGCCTCACCCACAAACAATTTAGCACAGTTTGGGCATGGAGCGCAGTGTCTTTTTCAGTGATGAGACTGTTTATTAATTCCCCTTTTACTCTGCCAGGCACTTAAAACATTTCTTTTAGTAAGGCAAAAGAAAACCCACACAAACAATTTAAAAACAACAGCTCAATTAGTCTTGAATCAGATTAGGAATTCTGTAAAATATGATATTCAGACAGCCTTAACAGATTCCAAAAGAACAAAGCTTTGGAGAGGGAGGAGGCACACTTACCTTAGTCCTTGTTTTTCCAGGGGAACAGTCAGTTTCTAACTGCAGAGATCTGAAAATTCAGGGGACAGTTTTTAAGAAGACATCTAGGGATTTAGCAATGCCATTCTGCCAAGGCTAGATCTCCCAAAACCTCTTGCCTAGTGAGGGCATCAGTTAATGTATGCCATAATTTTATGCAGACAGCCCCGGAGTCTCTTGCTGCTGAATTATTTATTAGTGAGACTAGTTGTTTGTCAAGGCAGATAATGGGCAAAATGTTCCCTGGGAAAAGAAAGATAATAGTCATGCTTTTAGTCTAAAAAATAATCTCACTTTATATATTCAATGGTATTTTTACTCTTTGAAGTTGAAAAACATTTAATAACTGGTCTTAATAGGTTAAAGAACACTTAAAAGATTGAAAGATCCTAGAAGATGCATTTAAATTGAGGAATATTCTGTTTTGGTAATTCTAAAATTATGTTATTTTGCAACTCTAAGCACAACATTTTACTGAGGAACATGATTTTTGCTAAAAACCCATAATATCCTTATGCCAAAATTTTCAGATTTTGTTACTTATAACAATAAAAAGGAAAAAAAAAGGACATGAGGTTGTTCACTGAACTTGGTGGCCTCAAAATATAAGGAAAAGCATCTCTAATAAGAAGTGCCATTGTTCATAAGCACCTTTGAAGCAATGTACCTTCTCCAGCAATTCCCACGATCAGGTCTTAATACCTGCCTCAAATAAAGCCCCAGAGGGACAGTGAAACCCAACATAACTTTAGATGTGCACCTTTTGCTGTAATAAGGATGGCATCCTGTTATTACTGAGGGAAGGATGCCAAATTGCAAACCCTGCCTAGGCAGAAATTTGTGTGTGTATTGATCAACGCCTGTGGTAACTTCCAGCTTATGAATGTAATTTATCATTTGTTCTCCAGTGGCCTGATCTGGTTTTGGATTAAGCCAGTGGAAAATCTCCTGCCAACTTCTCTGGCAGCTAAAATCAGGTCATAGATGGAAAGATACAGAATTTCTAACAAATTTCAAAAGCAAAGGCAAACAAGTAGACAAAGACAAGATTATTTCTGACTGTCAGTTAAAAGAATCAGAAATACCCTTAAGAGTTATCTCTTCAATCTAAGCATGCTTAGTCAAAACTGAACTTCACTCACAAGTAGCATATATGACTTAGGTAACACATCAAGGTTAACTATTAGCTACATGCATTTTTAATTAATATGGGCTAGAACTGGATGTGCACTCCACAATAGAATTGACAAGGGTATTTTTGGTTTGCTTCTGTCTGTCGATATCAGCAAAACACAGTTACAACAAGGTTGAAAGTAGCAGTCATCAATAACTTTCAGCTGGTCTCAGCCATAACACACACAAATGGAACTCTAATGTTATAATGCAGATTTAGAAGAAAACAGCATCTCCAGGGAAAGGATGGGGCAGGTGGAGGGACAGTGAATGTTATCGTCCTACATATGCTCTATGCCTATCTCTCAGGCACAGGCAAATTTATCAGTCGCCCGAGGCAGGAGACTGCCAGAAGCCAACAAGAAATAATGTGGAATTATCAGATAGTGGCTCCTGCTATGGGAGACAGGAGACTTTGGTAGGGATAAGGATCTCTGGACCTCCTATGGGGCAGGAAGGGCAACCCCAGCTCCTTCTGGATACCCTTTCTGCTTCCCCTAACTCCTACCCCATTCTGTTGAGAGGCTGCAGCTGCCTCTGATGTATCCTTTTCCCAGTGGCTAATAAGTGCCATTTGCAACTGGGAAAAAAGTCTGAATACACGCTGATCTTTAGGCTGAGCAGCAGCCTTTGAAAAATACACTCAATACAGTACCTAGAGTGTAATAACTGGAGACAAAGTGTAGCTGTTTAAAAAGGCTATAACAGAACAACCAATTTAGTTATTAATCTATTCTTGGAAATAGAAAAGTACCATCATAGCTTATGCTTTCCAGATGACTGCTCTAATCAGACCCTGTAAGTCAGAAAGAGCTCGATTTTTCCCTGTGATCTTTATATTCTTCATTAAGCTGACAATCAGCATGGATTAATCAACCCTTAATCTGTTCATTCTAGGAGAAAAAATATTTCATATAAAAGATTTTCTGTTTTCTCTAGAGTCTCTAATTCATCCACATTAGGCCTTGAGAGATGTGGGAGCTGCACAGAAAGCTCTCTGCACCCACTCAGGCAAATCCATCCCTAACCCAACAGCTGCTTGCTGTGCTGCATACAGCCAAGTTCAGCAAGATCCTCAACTCGTGCTTCGCTTCCAGAACACGAACCATCTCATTGAAGACAGTGCTTCACTGCAATCTCAGATTGAGAGGATCTCCTCTTGGCTTTTTACTCATCACCCAGAAAATATAACCCCCTGATTTAGGCAGGTATAGCGTGCCTTACGTGATCTCCAAACTTCTGGCAATTGGGAATTTAGGGGCTACCACAAACAGAGGCTGCATCCACATCACCATGCTTAACAGCAACTGGTAATGTGAACAACTGTACGAGTCCCCTCTTTTACAGATCACAGTAAGTTATAATTTTCATTACACCTCCTTTAATTTAACAAGACATTTCTAGTATTAACTACATATTTTGACATCTTGGGGCTGAGTTTGCTCCCTTCTGACTGCGCTAGCAAAACCTGCAACCATATGAAAGCAGCATCCATTTGGATCTGGAAGCATCTACATATTGTCCCAGATACCTGAAACTGAGATTACAAAAGTCATAAGAAGTATTGGGTTCCTTCAACTCTTATTTGCCCAGAACAACAGTACCAATGGTAACTTGCAAGAATTCCAAATAGAGAAACCTTAAAAAGTGTGTGAAGCCTACTAGAGTGTACTCAATGGAGCTGCAAAATTC
Source organism: Zapornia atra (assembly GCA_013400835.1). NCBI lineage: Eukaryota > Metazoa > Chordata > Aves > Gruiformes > Rallidae > Zapornia > Zapornia atra. Next base: position 19,418 of record VZTU01005572.1, on the reverse strand, counting down.
AGGGCATTTTTTTTTAAGCTTTTAGAAAATTGCACTGTAAAATAAACATGTAGACCATTTGCAGAAGAGCACTGTGAATACCAGTGCATACGTCAAATTATTCCCTTCCTACAGCTTGGCACCATTTGTGTTCAGATGATGGCATAAGCGTTCCCTCGCCTCTAAAATAAACTCAAGGAATTGAAGAAGAGTAGATTAAGAGATAAATTGTTTCCAATTATGTTTTCTGTTTTGCCAATAGAGCCAGGAAAAAAAAAAAAATCTAAGGCACTGTTAAGGAGCAGGTGGATTGCGTGCATTTCCCTCAGACATATAGCCTACCATGCATATGCTGGGTGAATATTCCAGAGTGCTCAGCTTGTGCAGGCTGCTTTCATTAACCCAGTGTTCCACTTTATTATCTGTCTAAAAATAGCAATGTGATGCAATTGTCAGATTTTTCAAAAGAAAAACACAGAGCAATTATCCTAATTGAGCCAGCTATTCGTCCTGCAGTACCTTTCAGAGGTGTTGGCTGCCTCTGAGTCCAATCTATATGAATATTTTTATGAATCAATTTTACGTGGAAACAACCCCAGCATTTCAAGTGACTCTTTTTTAGGTTTTAGGGGAGCTGACATTTCAGTCACTAGCAACCCTGCATGCAAAACATCTTTGAATCACTGAATGCATGATTACATCTTTCTACAGGCCTTCCTCTAATGGGAAATCAGTGTTCCATTTACAGCAGAAGGGCTGAAAGAGTTTAAAATTTAAAGAGCTATCGTGATTCACCCCACAGTAACACAAATAAAACACAAGACCTAATTTCCAGCACCTTCCTGAGATACAGTGCCTACATTCCCAGTTTACCTGTTGGGTAAATAATAAGGAAAGGTGCCTTCCCAAAATCTTCTCAAGATATATGTGAAAAATAAAGGCAATTTTAAACAAGAACCAGATTGTAACAGGCTTGTGGGCAAGCAAACAAGCATGTGCACATGTGGGTGGTGCACAGGAGAAGAGGAGGTAGGGAGCAAGTATGGAAACCCTGCCACTTGTCCTTTGCCTTGTATGGCCTGAGTAAGGACCTTTTGTAAGGCTACTTCAAGAATATTTGTGGACGATGAAAGAGGAAGAAGAACAGAGAGACTTACATCTTTGTGTCACTCAAACGTTATGGTACTTAAGAGCATTAATATGAAGGAACCAGTACCATCTGTACCCCACTTTTTAGAATTTGAAACAAAACCTATGCAGAAAGATCTATTTTGAGAACAAAAGCACTTAAATTTTCAAGGGCAGCAACTGACCACTTGCATTTATTTAGCAAAGATACCTTGTGAGCAAGCAGGTTATGCAGGTACAGAGACATCCCAGGGCTGGCAGGTCCCACCATGGAAAGGGTCTGACATGCTAACAGTGAAAGGGAGAAAAGAAAGGCTGATGTAGTTCTTCCCTCCCACTTTATTCTTACCATCAAGGCCTGCACCAGCTGTGCTGTGTTGCTATTTTGTCAGACCTTAATTTGTTGCTTTTTCTGTGTCCTCATTTACACACACACACACCCACTCACAGCCCAATTCAACTTTAGCTTGGGGCTTAACTGAGATACTTATGTTGTAACCAAGCCACTCTCCATGATACTTGAAAAGTCGCAGCAGTCAGGTAAAGTCCTCAGTGACTAGAAAAAGGAAAATGTTACACCGCTTTTAAAAAGGGTAGAAAGAACCACCCTTGGAACTATTGACCTGTCAGCCTCACCTCTGTGTCTAGGAAGATCATGGGACAGATCCTCACAGAAGCTATTCTAAGGCACATGGAGGACAGGGAGGTGATTTGGGCCAGCCAGCACAGCTTCACTCAGGGCAAGTCTTGCCTGACCAACCTAGGGGCCTTCTATGGTGAAGAGTCTACATCAGTGGACAAGGGAAGAGCTACAAATATTATCTATCTGGACTTCTGTAAGGCCTTTGACACAGTCCCTCACAACATCTTTCTTTCTAAATTGGAGAGAGATTTACGGACTGTTCAGTGGATGAGGAAATGATTGGATGTTTGCATTGAGAGTGTAGTGGTCAATAGTGGTCAACTGGCAATGCACACTTCTAGCCCAGAAAGGCATCTATATCGTGGGCTGCATCGAAAGGAGCATGTCAAGGGAGGTGATTCTGGCCCTCTACTCTGGTGAGACACCAACTAGAGTATTGTATCCAACTCTGGGATGCTCAGAACAGGAAAGACATGGACATGTTGGAGTGGGTCCAAAGGAGGGCCATGATCAGAGGGCTGGAGCAACTTTCCTATGAAGACAGGCTAAGAGAGTTGGGCTTTTTCAGCCTGGAGAAGAGAAGACTCTGGGGAGACCTTATAGTGGCCTTTCAGTACTTAAAGGGGACTTATAAGAAAAGTGGAGAGTGACTTTTTACCAGGGCCTGTAGTGACAGGACAAGGGGTAACGGTTTTAAACTGAAAAAGGGTAGATTCAGACTTAGATATAAAGAAGAAATGGGCTGTAGTGATCACACATTGGCGAAGTTCCAAGTCCAGAGAGATAAGGGACAGGCAAGGAGGGACAAGGGGGAATGGTTTTAAATTGGAAGGGTGTAGATTGAGACTGGCTATTAGGAAAAAAAAATCTTCACTTCAAGGGTGGTGAGGAACTGGAACTGGTTGCCCAGGGAGGTGGTGGATGCCCCCTCCTTGAAGGTGTTCAAGGTCAGGTTGGATGGGGCTTTGAGCAGCCTGGTCTAGTGAGAGGTGTCCCTGCCCATGGTGGTGTTGTTTGGAACTTGATGATCTTTAAGGTCCATTAAAACCATTCTTTGATTTTATGAAATGTTCTACAGTAAAGGTGGTGAAACACTGGAACAGGAGGCCCAGAGAGGTAGTAGCTGCCCCATCCCTGGCAACATTCTAGGGGTTCTGAACAACCTGTTCTATTTGAAGTACGTCCCTGTTCGTTGCAGGGGAGGTGGACTAAATGATCTTTAAACATCCTTTCCAACCAAATCTATGATTCTATGAAACAGAGGCCCATCAACTCTCACAGTGTTTCTTTATTTTGCTATTTTGATAGCCAGGTTTATTAAGTGGAAATATGAGCTATCAAAAACAAAGCCCACAAACCCAAACTATGCATGTAGGTAAACACACTCCCTACCCTCCCTGTATGTTTGTATTTTACTTCCTTTAGCTTTGCCTGAAAGTTGAGAGCTGTGCTATCACAGCTGTTCACACTCAGAGACCGTTTTGCCTTTTAGATAACTGGCCTCATTCAGTGCTTCTCTCCTTGTTCTCTATCAGAGTCAAATTCCCTGATTGATCTCAGTAGAAATCTGTCAGTGTATCTGTGCTGTTTAAAAAGGAGATACCACCTTTTTTTTTTCCTCTCCCCTATCCTTCCCCCCTGCTTCTTTTTCCCCACCCCCCAATTTTTGCAGGAGTGGGATAGGGTAATGGGTGGGGTGATTATCTACAGATAGTTTTCAACAAGTTAATGATAATGGGAGAGCATCTGCAGGCTGAGGAGAAATACAAATCTGTTGTATTAGCTGTTACATCTGAAACTGAGGTCCAAAGCACAAAAGGTGCATTTGCTTACACAGGAGAATACTTACCAGATTCAGTGACTGGATGACAGCTCGTGCAGGTGAGGTGCTGTTAACAAGCATGCAAATGCCATCGAAGCTGGGCTTTACTTGAAGCAAACCCTTCACCAGCAGGACACATTGTTAAATATAACAACTCTTTAAATAGTTAGTATTTGCTTGGGAAGGAAGGGAATGTGTGTTTGCTCCTAAGGAACTGTTACTGTGAACGGCCTCAGGGATTTCTGAGAGATTTTATTTCTGATGGCTTATGTTAGATCTATTTCTCATGTAGCAGTGGATTTAACTTATGTAAAATCCATCAGGCTTATTCTCCACTATCTTACACCAGCTCCATGCTAACACAGCACGGCAATGTCACATGCAGCCCAGAAACTGAGGTGGGTCCTCTCCAAGAAACTCAGCTGAGGCTCCTGATTTTTATTGTTATAAAGACATTTAGGTTATCCTATTTAGGTGAAAAGCTTTTCTCTCTAAAACCAGTTTAATCTATGTTCTCATACCCTGAAATTCACGCAACAGTTACCTAGTGCAGATTCTCCCACATTTTAATATGGTTAAATAGTTCTCACTGTAGTAACAACTTATTTCCCTTCCTCAGTCACTTGGTGCCTTTTGTTTTTCCATATTTCTGTGTAGCTTAAAGGCTGTAACACTGCTAGGAACCCAAGAGAAGTACTCAGACATAAGAGATTTCCCAAATCAACTTTGATGGAATTAAATATTGAATCAGCACAGTGAACGTATGCCTAAAGACCCACCTATACTTCAGTGTAGACCAGCACTGCAGCCACAGAATGTGTTTTTCATCTGGCTTTCACCAGGGGAGATGCAGTTGTGTTACAAATATAGCATTTCAAATCTCAAAAGCAAAAAGGCCAATGGAAGAAATCAAGATGCAAAAGGAAAAAAAGAATGGTTATTTAATACATAGTTCACGAAAGTCACTTCAGAAAAATAGTGGAAAGCCGACTGCTAACATAACTTTGTAAAAATGTCCTTATTGGGTTCATGGAAAAAAATAGATTATTGTTTATGAAAATTAGGTATATCTTCCAAGTAGCATTTTAGTCCTGCAGATATTTGTTCTAGCTTAATCATGAAAAGAAGCAGGAAACATCAGCATGATAATTGAATGGCCCCCCATAACTATTGAAGCAAAGTTCTTGGGTCACGGAAATGTTTCACAGAGCATGGCGCAGCCCATTAAAGTGATGATCAACATGAGAAAAAGACTTGAATAGGGACATGAAGAATACTAATCTTGACTAATATTAAAGAACTAAACTTTTTGGAACGGGCTAATTGTTACTTTTTGGTCTCCTCCTGCTGTTACAGGTCACTAGGCTATGACAAATACGAAGAACAGCTGTGACATTTGGCAAATCATGGGATTGTTTAGAACCAGCAAACCTAGGAGAGATGTGAAATTACGCAGATGATGAAAAATTTAAACAAAGCAAACTATTTCAGTTGACACTGTTTCCAGGAAATTCAAATAAAGAAATCTGTTTCCAGGAAATAGATATAGAGAAAATGGCCGAGCTTTGTTTTAAGCTATGTGCATTTCTCCTCCCCACCCGCAGAGATTTTTGCATGAGTTTCATTGGTGTCTGAACTAGCCCACAACCCACACACCATAAAGAAATAAAATACCAGGCTAATTATGCAGCCCAGAGACATATTTTTTTCCACAGACCCTTGGCTTCTCAATAAACTATCAATCTTTTTCTCCAGATGGTTTTGCCTCCCTCCAGTTGCTCCATTGTTTCCTTCGTTATGCAAGTGGTTTCTTGATTAAAATTTGTCAACTGCCCTTCCCCTAAGCATTCTCCAAATTCAAACAGTATTTGAGGTTTTTAAATATAAAAAAACCCCACCCAAACACAAAGACCCGCTGCAAAAGTCACTCACTGAAAATGTTGAATGGAGGATGGAAACGTGCATCTTGTCTCAATGTTTCCCCAGAAGACAGATGTAGAAGAGTTTATCAGTAATATGCCAAAGACCACACGTTTACCTGGAGCCATACCGTCTCGCTGTCCCCTCTATCTCTCCCTCTACACCTACCTATTATAAATATGTATCCAATTTTAGTCCTTAGGTATCCCTGAAACAAGCTATTTTAATTGGAAACATTACAATGTGCATTGTCCCCCTAGTAACAGGAGAATATTTTCACTGTGTAACTCAGGGCAGTTCTCATCAAAGCGCATTGGTACACCAGTAAGTGGTGACTTTTGGAAATTTATAGTTTTAAATATTAAAAAGAAAACCCTGAAATTGAGAGGGCTCTCCAACTTGTATTCACATTTTTTTAATCTAAAATGCTGGAACAAAATCCCTTCAATAGCAAGTTTCTTAAGAGGTTTTTGAGAATGTTGTGGTTCCATTTGGGGAGCAGTCTGAGGAACACAGCTCTTACAGTATCATGTCAATACTGCCTCTAGTCTTCACCAGACCATACTAAGAACCACAGCTGTGTGGAATCCAACAGCAGAAGAAAAAACCCACATTTTGAACGTTTGAAAACTCCAGAAGATGTGCACTCGGATACTGAGAAATAACACACTATTTTTTGTTTGTCCATATCAAACCCATCCGTTCCTTTCTACATGCCTATTTTCACATTCCACTCTGAAATGAATAAGCCATGTTGCTGTAACTTGAGAGCTCTAGGAAAACTAAAGAAAAAACCTGATGGAAATATTTGCTCCAAGAAACACTTTAGATACATTTCACCAGATCTTCATTTGTAAAACTGGATGAATGAGTATTTTTTGCTGAGGTCCTTTAAGTTATAGGAATGGTAATCACTTCCTTTTGTTAGTCACTGGGCATAAAATAGAAATATGGAACTCTGCAGGCTTTTTTATTACTCCACATATCAAGGAATCACAGTTTTTTAAGCAGACTTACTAAATTCACTTATCTTTTCTTGTCTATAATATATATATATGTAAATGCTGCAAGACTGTCAGAGCTTGGCAGGAAGGTAAAATATTTTACCTTTCAAATGAAGGTTTACGGTTGTTGGGGTTGGGTTTGTTTTGGGTTTTTTTTTTTTTTTTTTT
>VZTU01005572.1:331-12732 GCA_013400835.1 Zapornia atra | reverse complement strand
TTTGTTTGGTTTGGTTTTTTTTAATGCAGCTCCCATAGTTTGAGGAACACTTTAGTGTGAAATTTTAAGTCCTTAAAATCACTAGGAAAAGCCTGATTGACTTATTCAGTAACAAACTCACTTTTCAAGACCTCTGTTAAACACTTTACCTTCAGTGTCCTATTGAAGGATATTAGTGGCCCTAAATTCACCAATTCAAAACCACTTGTTCAGTCATGTAAGGTTTTCTCACATCCCAGGATTCATCCATGCAGCCTGCATACAGGTAGGGGCCAGGACTTTGATATTCAAAGGTGACTACTGACTCAATTTTGACTTTTCAGCAGGGAAGAACACACCTTTTCATCTGTATTCAGAATTGGGGAAACAGAACGAAAGTCCTAAAATGGTTATGCACTTTCAAAGTCTTAGTTCAACTCTACATTGCTTGAACCTTTTGGGAAACACAACTGGACATTTTATGAATGCTTCATTTTCAAACACGTAGTATTTTAACTATAATGATGCGTTGTGCCATATGTTGATGTATCAGCCACGAACAGCGAGAATACTGATCACAGAAGCTCGGTGAACTTGAAGGGCATGATGTGTGTGCCATGTGCACTATAGTACAGCTGGGAGCTTGGGTCTGAAGTCTGCTTCTTGGGTTCTACTTCAGATGCAGACATTTACAGATTTCATCCCACTTCAGCCTTATTTCTAGAACTCTAGGTCATAGGCTACTGTCCTTTTAAAACATGACCTTTGTTGACATTCCAAATTTTTCAGGGTGCCACTGACATTAATCTTTCCCCAGAAAGTACCTACTTCATGATGTGATTTATTTTGACAGTTATGTAACCACAGCATGTGCTGGCTCAAATGTATTTTGAGGTGTTCTGAGGGGCTTGAACCGGCTTCTTCAGTACATCTCGTGATGTACTGATTTGCTTTGTACTAGCTGCTCTGATTACCAGGAGCAGTCTGACAAGGGAAACACAGAACTTGTCAGAAAGACAAAGTAAATCAGACTGCACTGAACTCCAACTGTCACACCAGTACTGAAAACCAAAATAATTTAAAGAAAGCTTGGAGGTGTATACACTACTGCTACCATTGCAGTGAGTCTGTACCTTTAGCTCTGCTCCTCCCAGAGGCTAGAGAAATTTTCACTCCTAAATCCAGATTTCAGGCTTACTCACAGCTTTTGTCTTGTGTTTGAGTAAGTTTACACTTTTGTGTCCTTCCCTAAGCCATTTATTTGATAGCTTACTAGACAGGGCCAGACCGTGAGGCTTCAAACAGCGCTTTATGCAGCTGTTAGCCTTTTAAACAGAGGGGTAAAAGCTTGCAAAGCCTGATTGCAGCCTGTGCCTTCGATTTGCACAATGGCTCGAATAAAGGAGATGAGAACATAGTAGGAAAATGAATCCCTGAGAGGTCCTGACATGTTTGTTTCCAGGAAAATTTTCAAAAGCTCTTATATGTGGATGTAGGATGGAAGATATGGTCTGAAAAGTCTAAGATTACAAGTTGCAATATGAAATCACAAGAACTAGAACAGCATGCTGTGTAAGTCCAACCAGCATGGGAAGGATTAGCCATTTAAATGAAACAAACATGACCAGAAGCATATTATTCCAAACGGAAAGTTTTGGCAGGATCCACACTTGACAAAAACCTATCTAGGAAACCTTTATTTGCATTTTCAAAGGAAGCACATCATTCAGACCCAACAAATGAATTTATGTTACTGTTTCTATGACAACTGTTTGCCTTTCAGAGCTACCAAATGAAATGAATGGTGAAAAACCACTTTGTATGGTAAATTGATTCCCAGTGCTTTATCCCCATCATACAGCACTGCTTCACTCAAAGGTGCTTAGTGGTTTAAGCTGTATCATGTTTTGAAATAGACTTTTGTACTGTTTCATATAGAACATTAATCCTAGACCATGAACATCTGAGGCTTTAGTAAAATGTTGTTTATGTGTTTCAGATTTGTGTCTGTAACACAGTCTTACTTTTGAGCACATAAGACAAAAGCCCTCTCTAGTCTTTGCAGACCATCATCAACAAATGACAATTTTTTTTAAAGGTATCCTGATATGCTTGGTGAGGCCATGTATTGTCTTCCTCTGACCAAACATGAAAATAAACTAAGTATTCCATACAGGATTATAGAAACGGAACTATGCTGTGGCTGACATGGTCTAAAGACACATGAGAAATAATTTAGACAATGCGATTTAGAAAAAAAAAACCTTAGAAAAGGTGGAAGGTTTACAAACATTTCCTCATGTCTGAAATGATCTGCAGATTCAAAAGCTAAAACTGGATTACAGAATTCATTTTTCCTCTCAAACAGAAGTCTGTTTTTTTAAAGTTACTTTAAGTTACTTTGAGCTTCTTTTCCCTTTGTATTGACCAGCTGTACCTCCTATTGCATTAAAGGAAAGAGAAGCTATCACATCACTCAACATAGAAATGCCCTCATGGTGGTTATTCATCTTCTGCAGTTGTTCTTCATGATCCTGTTACTTTCTACAGGTCCAGCTTACCATTCGGACTAAAATTCCCTTTCTTGTATCCCTGTCCCACTTTTATGGTGAAAAGCCAAGTGTATTATAGGAAATCTTGGTAAAAACTTTGAATGAAGAGTTCAGCCAAGAAGCTTTAATAGAAAACTGACATGAAAGGACTGAATCACAGTTTCTGCATTTTTCTTTTACAGTAGATGATTTGCAAGTTTTCAAGTGTGGGACATGAGGTGAGGTAGGATGCATGACGTGGCAAGTTCTATAAAGAACAAATGCTGGAGAAGGGAACCCTTCTTGATCACTGGCATATTGATAAACTGACACCTCACGTTGCTTTTTGCAGACATTTTCCAATGCTGTACCAAATGTAAATAGATACGAATACTTACATCAGAAGTATGTTACTGGAATTAGCTCACACTTTTTTTAATGTGCCATATGACAGTTAGTCAGGATGTAAGAACCCCTGCTGTGAATAGGTAAAAGATATCGGAGCTTTAGGCCCAAGTCTTGACCAGGCAGAATGAACTTAAACTTAAATTTCCAATATCCTGGGTCACTGCTCTGACTATGGACTTTCACACCAAAAGTATTATATGGCCTGAAGAAACTTTCCCATCATAAAACAAATGTAAAAGTGGTAGCATATTCCTTCCTACAAGAGGTTTGAACTTCAAGAAACAACCTTTTTAAAAAAAAGATAGTCATAACTAACCTTAGGAAAATAGTGTATTTGCATTCTACATGCTTTCTTCTGTTACAATAAATAACAGGGTACTTAGAATATAATGTGCAGTTGCAACAACAGATTGACATATGTGATTTCTTATGGATATAAACAAACAGATCCCTAACTTATGACCTAACTGGGAGAGAAAAGAGTGTGTGTGTTTGTGTATGCGTGTGTAAACACCATCCTTTCTTGCAAGGTCAAATAATAATGAACTGCATGTGCTCCTTTGCACACAAAAATGCTATTATTACGGTTTATCTATATCCTATCTAGTGCCTTCTCACTGGTATCTCAACACTGAAGTTTTAAATCTAGGGCATATTTCAGGCTTGTAAACAGGGATAATGTTGGGGAGCTTGTTATGAACATTACCTGTCTCACTAAACAGAAATGAAGTATTTTTTCACTGCTATTGCTATGGGCCACTCCTCATGTTGCTTCACAAAACACTCTTAGGATGTAGCCCTTGAGACACTGCTCTGAACAACAGTGCCTCAAACACTCATACATCAGCAGTGATTGCAGAATTAAGCCAGGCAATAGCCAATAATACCATTAACCACAAAAAGCGGATTCCTAATGAAAAATAAGCTTCAGAGCTCTGCAGGGGAAAACACATTCCAGGAATAATGAGATATTGCAGAGCGGCCTGAAAACACACAGTTAACCGCCCCATCTGCTGGTGTGGGCTCACACTGCATGCAGCTGCTCTAGAAATTTCTAGTTAACACAGAAAAAAGGTAAGTGTTTGGGTCAGGTAACATCTGCTTTCATGCGTGGTTGAAGAACAACCCTGGGCAGGCCAGCCCTGCATCGCTTGGCAAGCGTGCAGAGGGCAAAATGCTGCTGACTGCCTGGTTTGTTCCAAACCCCCCGGCAATAATATCTGCTGCTTATTAGTGGGTGATTTCATTTGTATGTGTAAACAACTGTGGCATCCCCACCTTCTGAGAGATACGGCATTTGGTGAGCATGATGCAAGTAAATACCAGCAGTTGATCAGCTCCAGCCTACTGATATGCCAGCCAAGTCATTCATGATCTATGAGAGGTGTATTGTGCCTACAGATACTACAGCTAATAGCAATATAATTACAATACTATCAGTTATGACAATATTTGATAATTACAATCGCTAAATACATTTATATGGCACACTATTATACAAGATAATCGTTATCAAGAATAGAGAGCAGTAGAGATACTTAAAACTTATCCACATGCTACCTCAGGGGGAAATCGTGTTCAAGTGTCTGTGATTTTCTTTGGCTTCTGCCCAGTAAAGTGAGAGGTAACAACCCATATAAGACCAGGCTCAAATTTCTCCTCTGCTTCATTGTCACCAAAATTGACTGGCACAAACCCAACTTTCATTGAGCATGCTTCCTGTGATAGAAGACCCACACAGGCAGTTCATGTGCTCCTGATTATAAGTACAAGAGGGATAAGCCAGTTCTTCAAGTTTGTGTTATGAATGTGTTCCTATTGCTTTGTAAAGATACAACAGTATGGCACAAGTAAGATGAAAGCATAGCATCACAGCCCTTAAATCTTGAAATTCTCACGTTGCAAAATTTCATTTTATTCTAAACAAAACCAAAGGGGAAGGTGTTGGGGTTTTGGGTTCCCCCACCCCCCGAATTTTCCATAAAATTCAAGTCTCTAGAACATAATGCTGGATAATGTGCTCTTTGGACTGTGTGACCATTTCATTGTATTATATTTCAAGATAACATGTTACAAGAGACAAAAGCATTTACCCTGCTAAGTTAAAAAGAAATTCCTGCAATTGAGATACCTTGGCAAGTATCTAAGTACCTCTGTATTTCAAGTAAGTGAAATTGCAACTCCTGAAGTACTTGCAGGACTCTTACAGTAATGGCCATATTAACAGGGCCACCTGAATGAAAAAGATGTCATGAATCAAGTCTAACATTTTATGCCTCCTCCCCTCCCATAAAAAGCACTTTGGGTTTGTCTTTTACTCTGATGGAGTTGCAGTTAACAGAGATAAGTGAATGCAACTTGGACACCAGCTTCTCAGGCATCACTTAACATACTACTTAGCTATTCAGTCCTACATCCTCCACCTGGAGCTTTGGACCCCCCTTAGCCAGGGCCACCATTCCTGCTCTTCCCAACACCTGCAACCATGTGACAACTCACCTAAGTTTCTCCCGGTTCACTCACGTTTTGTGAAGATAACATGCGATGTAGATTTTTCTATTGTGATCAGTAGCACAAAAGTTCACAGCTTTGTAAATCTGACTGAACTGCTGTTCATTGGAGAACCCTGAACGTTTCTAAGGCACCTTTGGAGAACAGCTGTCTAGGACGCATACAATCAGTCACATCCCTACAGAATATGCTAGGCGTACCACATACACCCTGAACAGCTGCTCCAGCATCCAGGAGTCACAAAGTGTTGCCTGGATTTGTCATTCAAGCATGGTATGAACAATACAATGCATCCCAAAACCACTGGATTGACTGTGGATCAGGTACACCACATTGCATTGTATATTTCTCACTGGAAAAACCCACTCAAGGTCATTGCTGCTTTTCTAATGGTGAAAAGGAGGAATATATGAAGGTTGCAGTCATCTGTTCATTCCTTCATCTCAGACCTCTTGCTACCGCATCTTCCTCCTGCACTTGTTCTTGATAAGACAGAGAAGTGCTCCCATCGGACCAAATGTCTCTGCTTCCTCTACTGCTGCTAGGAGCTGAGGGCTGTGCACACGTCCCCATGCAGAATTTGCTGTAGAGACCACCTCTGAGGCAGCAGGGAGCCAGGGCAAGTTACAAATGGCTTACAGTCCCCCTTCTCCTTTGAGAGAGAAAAATCAACTTCTGTTATCCGTGAATTTTTGCTTCCTTTTCTTTACTCTCTCGAAGAATATTTTTGTTATTGTATATTCCCTTGATCCTCCAAGTGCAACAAAACAATATGCAAAGCACCAACAAAAACAAAGAAAAAGAAGAAAAAAAAATCTCCCATGCTGAGTTCATTAATATGCTGACAGAAGTTATACATGAAGCTGATCTGTGAAGGAATCTGCTGCCTTATTAGAGTGAGAAAATATGTTTTTAAATGTCCCTTTCTCACTCTCCAGATTTATATTCTCTAGCTACACGTTCAGAAAAGTTTAGAAGAAATGCCTACATTTGAAGACAGCTGGCTAAAACTTCCAGAGATGAGCATCTTACAAATGAGACCTATTTACATATGAAAAAAGCAATACTGACAAACAGTTACCAGCCTGCACCAAGTGCAAACTCAGTTCAGCACAAGTTACTACCATTAGAAGTTCTGATTTGAGATATGTCAAGAAATTAGAAGCTTGATGTAAACCACTCTGAGATGGATTAAAAAGCCTAGCTGCACTGCAGTGGACTCCCAATTAGGTCCTGTTGGAATTTCATTCCAGAAAATAGATTTTTCTCTCCCTGGTCCATTGCAGGTGTCTCTAGCTGCAGCTGTGCAACACTCCAGGCTTTTGTCTTACAGAAACGTGCACTAATCTCTAATTTAAATTTAACTTGTCCCCAATCCCCTCCTTGTATCCTAGATCACATTCAGTGAAGAACAAACATCTTCCAGGACATGTGAACCTAGCAAAGCTGAACTCAATGGAATGAAAAAATTCAGTTTGGGTTCCAGAAAGCCATTTTGTAATTAGACAATCCATTTTGTGTCCCCCCTAGATAAGAAAGTGCATAATTTTTCAAATAGCAAATAGTGGGCATATCACTGAGTGCATAAACACTGTCTCCTCCAAGCAAATTCTAGACTTCGAGTTTATTGGGAATCTTCAGCCCTCTCTGTAGTGACTAGCTTCACCTCAATTCAGGCTGTTCAACTCATGCTACCTCTGATTTTTCCCCTTCTCTCAGAACCTACGTCCTTCTGTGCTTCTGCAATAAATCCTCCCACCAATCCTTCTTCCTTGAGCTCCCACTGCAGTTCCTCTCCAAGTAGCCAAATGAATTTATTCACATTTTAGCAGCCTTCCCCTTGTTTTGTGTATGTTAACGTAGAGCCTGCAGCAGTGGGTTGGCACTAACCCTGCTGAGCTCCTTCCTCTTCACCACTTCAGGAACTGCTGCCGAGTTGCACAAGAGAAGCAGCAACGCCTGTGAGTTGTGCTAGCTACAAGAGGAGGTGGCAAGTCTTTGAGAAAATTTGATTTGGAGATTAACCCAAGAGGAGGGCAATATTTTGATTTCCAAACAGTTGTATGGCTCTGAGATTCAATCTTCTTGAGAAGAAAAACCCAGCCATCCTGTTTCTAAGTGAATGAGACCTACTCATGTTAACATCAGGCCTCCCTCTAGATGTGCAACTCCCTCAGAGACAGTGTTACAAGGCTCAGTCCTGCCCAAAACTGGGAAGGCTAAGTGCAGTCCCCTATCTTGGGCAACAGATCATCTTCTCCCTTTCTCTCTGGACAGGCAATACTTACTTGATTAATGTGCTTGACTAAGATTTAGGATATCCATCCATAGTGTAGGTGATTCAGATTCTTCTCTGCTTTGACTCTCCTATTTGAACTGTCCAGGAATTTCTGGGCCCTAATGATTTTACTGTTGAAAAAGGATGACCAGCCACGCTGTTTTAGTCTTTTTAACTGGGTGGCTAACACTGAACAGGAACAGGGCAAGTCATCCTTAAGGAGAGAGCTCACACCTACATCAGTTCTAATAAGCAAAATCACACATTTGTGCAAACAGTCATTCCCAAAATATACGTGCCAAATAAAATTGCTCACCCAAGCTACTCCTAAAAGTTAATGAACAATAAAGAGCACACTGGTCAAGTGTTGAATATGGGCCTATGTGAAGTAGTCATCATCTGTCCTGGGACAAAGTTACCTGGAGAGTAACTCTCAGTGACAGGCAACGTAAGCACCCCACTCTGCAGTATTCCCTCGGCTTTAGTTTTTACATTATTCTCTAAAACCTATTAGTAATCTGTAACCCAGGTAATTAAGCCTGCCTGAGAGCAAATGTACTTTCTCTTTTCCTGGTTCTGCTGCACGCTTCACTTGTTATAGCCCATTTGAACAAGCCCATTCAGCTGCATTTAGTCTTTTGAGATGTCAGATTCATTTTTATTCTGGCCACTAGACATTGCTCAAGATCATACATTATGGACTGTACCTCACTGCCATCTAAGCCACTGCTGTAGTGGTGGCTATTTTGCACTGTAAAAGCCTGTCTGTCTGCTGCTACGCGATAAGTACTAAAAATGGTGCACTGCAATTCAAGCCACTGTAGCATTATAGCCAGAAGAGGATTACAAATAGGATGGCTGCTGTAAGGAAAGGATGTACGCAGTTGCACATACGCACTCCACTGATTCTTGTCTTGGGATGGGAGGATGGCATTTTCACTTTTAAGAAAAATTTCTCTCCAGGGTGTGCTACTGCTACCCTGCTGCCAATTACTGCTTCCTGGCAATGAACAGAGACCGTATGCTCGTAGGCCGTGACATTTGATTAACGACTCTAATACAGAGTCACCTGAGGAAGGAGCGGTGTCATTAACACGAGCAAAAAAGAATCGATCACTGTAGCATTGTCTCACCACAGTGCTTTGTGGGAAAGTGAGGGAAGGAAGTGAAATAAAGTAGGAAGGAATTAGAGCAGGAGTGTAATGATCATAGCTGCCTTTAGATAGCTCCCCAGAGAGGAGGCAATTGACAGCTTTGGCTTGGATGGAGCTGTTCACTTCCCCTGCACAACAGCCTCTATCAGGTTATTTATCACTGAAGTAGATTGAATCCCTGCAAAGAGGAAGATGACATCCACAGGCAAGCCTAGGGACATCTGAATGGAAACATTTGTAGCCTTGCAACTTGAACCTCAGACGAGTCCATAAATGCAATTTTACTCATGGGAGACATTGAGAACATCACGACAGTCTTGGAGGGGTTGGGGCTGATGTACAGCCCTGCTGCTAGCTCATGACCTGATCTTTCTTGTAGCTTAACAAGCCAACAAACAGAAGTAGTAAATACAAGAAAGAATTACCAGCATCTTTATATATCAGGCTCTTTATGTACAAAACGTGCAGCTACAAATGTAGAAGTTTGATTTAGTAACCAAGTTTGACAAATGCAGACCAGAAGGCACAAATTTACTAACACACATTCATCTAGCTTCCAATGAAGCCAAATAGGAGACAAAGGAAAGTACCTAAAGGCATAATGGGCCTGCAAAACTACACAAAAAAACTACACTACCTATTTTTTTTTCCTCTGGCACCCTCATATTCACCAGAGAATACAGCTTACACAGATATTTGGATCACAAAAGAGCACACCTGAGTCATTGTAGTATCTTATTTTGTTCAAGATACAGGAAGCCTGTGTGAGGTTTACAGCCTGAGACAGGACCGGTTCCTGAGGGCCAAGCTTTTCTCTAACATTTGTTTATTTATTCATTGCTATAAATATTACAAGTCTGTGATTTAAACTCAAACTTTCCACCTGAACATGCTGCGTTTTTTACCCCCAAACTGCTTATCATTTCAGAAAGTAAATGGCCAAGAAGAAATGGGAAAGTCACAAAATTGCTGTTCAATTCTCAGCTTTTTGTTCTCACAGTTCCATTCCATAGACAAAGCATGGATAACAAATGCAACTTCGACCTGAACATGTTTCTCAAATAGAAAAATGCTATATACCATCATTAAAGGGCACAGAAAAGACCGAGGAGCATCACAACAAGCCTAACAGCAACAGAAAACAAAACCAATGTCAAAGAGTTGAAGCAAGAAAAAAAAATTCTTCAGAGAAGCATAACCCAGATACCATAACAGATACGAGCCCAGAACAAAACTGAAGGTTTGCATTTTTGCCCTCTTGGCTTGGACGTTTGAAAAAACTCCAAGGCAGCCAAGATTTAGGACCAAACCACATGAGAGCAACAATCGGTCCTTCTCCTCTCTCAACAGTGCCTGAGGATTTGCTCACCAAAACATTTCTGTAACCACCTTCCTTTGCAATCAAGTCCCAATCATATCCAGTTCTAGAGACTGGAAAAGAAAACAGATCTGATGGCACATTTTGATTGTGACAATATGATCTTCTTGGAAATACATGTAATAAAATCATCACAGATTACAAAACAAATGTCAGCTGGTTAGTGTGACACAAGGGCATTTAAGAAGCAGTTCCAACTGCCAGATTCCTGTTGTTTTCCAAATAAAAATTAATTGAAGAAAAAACAGGCAATAAAGAATCATAAGGTCTGTAGTCTGGTTACAAAATATACATGGGAGCAAGATGAGTTTAAGGACCAAGTTGTAACACTGACCTGAATTCAGGAGAAAATAAAGCAAGGGAAGCAGGGTAGCATTAAAAGTGGTCTTGGTGCAGCTCTTCAAAACAGAATCACTCAATACCAGAAAGCAAAACAGAGGCAGGGAACTTGGTGGGAAGCCCTGTGAAGATACTCTCCGACCTCATTGATGGCAGGAGGGATCAAGCACTGGGTGCACTGTAGTTTGGGGAATTATAAAATATCCTTTAATTTTGAAGATAAATGTGTTACAGATAGGTTTTAAATTAGGCAGCCACAAATACAAGCACAGAAAATATTCTAGGGTGACAGCAGGGAGAATCCCAAAGTGCAAGGACCTGATCTGCCCCACTGAATCATCCCATAAGACTATGTTTTACAAGATCCTTGGAGCAGTACCTCTATGGCTGTGCCACCCCCATTAAGCAGTACAAAAGAGAACAGTTTTATTCTTTTATAGATGCCCCCCTTGCAGAAAAATGTGTAACCAACTTGAACTTTAGGATCTTCTCATAGCAACATGATGCACATCTCACATCATTATACCACTGCCTTTCCCAGAAGTATACAGTGATGAGGGGATCTCAGAGGTAGCCCATCCACTAGAATACTGTAATGATAGGAATTTTGTAAAATGTCACAGACTATCCAGAACAGCCAGGAAGAAAATATAATTTTGCTGTGTTTGGGGTTTTTTTTCCTATCAAGTGATGTGTTTATCTCCAAAAGTTATAGTGGAGTGGTGGTCTGTGTGTGCTAACAGCAAGGCAATCCTCTCAGGCATTCAGACAGCGCACAGCGATTTTAACTGTCAAGGAAAAACACTTCTCATGCTACATAATGCATCAAAGATTTGGTGCACTCTTGTTTATTTCACTGTAGGATGACATAATGGGATTTTTTTTTTTCAAAGCAGATTTAAGCACTGAGGTTAATGGTTGATCTGTAAATAGACCCTGTAAATATTCACAATATTTAGCCCTTTAAAATGAGATCCAGCTAATGGTATGTTCAGAGGCATGAAGTTAATTGTTTTTGCTAACCAGAAATGCAGAAACTGCCATTATTTCCTGCAAATGGCTTTTATACTTCAGATATCAAACCCAGTGTCAAATAGGCAGTGATTTGTCAGACACTGTACATTTGCCTCAAAGCTCTCCTCCTGCAAAATGATTCCCCCGAGCAGGAAGAGAAAATAACTGGAAAGGATGTATACAGCTGCTTTCCTGCCTTTGACAGAGCACTGTACAGGTAACAGCCCACGCCAAAAAGTGATTGCAGTTGCAGGGTAATGGAAAAAAATTTGGCCAAAACAAAACTAATTTCTGCAATTTTCTAACTATGTTGTCTCCTCCACAAACTTCAAAGCAAGAGGTTTTGTCTCATTTACCCTTTTTCCATTTTGTGTCAAAGAAAACTTATTATTAAAGTCTCATGAGCCTCATAAGTTAATTAAGATTTTAAAAAAAAAAAAAAAAAAAGGAAGACTGAAAACCTTTGCCGACTCAGTTCAGGCTGTTTTTCTATCTTTCTATCTTCAATTTATCTAACCCTCTTTGTCCAAGGAGATGGACTAAAAATTTCCTGGGATCAGTTATTTCACTGTTTGGGTCAACAGACACAGCAATTATTGTTTTATTATTTCCTTTCCTCCCCCTTTATTCACTTAGGGCTCAATACAGAGTTATGACCCCAGAACAATGAACATCAAAACAAAATCAGTTCAATATTTTTTGAACCTAAAAGACTGAAGTCTTATGTAACTTCAAAGCTGATTTGTGTTAGGGCAGGATAAAACTACAGTCTTCAAAGCTGAGGCAAAATACCAAGCACACTGAAGTTT
>VZTU01005571.1:0-12526 GCA_013400835.1 Zapornia atra | reverse complement strand
TGAAAATCTAAACTTCTTATTACCGTAATAGAGAGTGCCTACCAAAAATCATTGTACCCAGGATTGCTGCTTGGATTTCTATAATGTTTGATGAATTTCTTATAAACCATTTTACAACACTTTGTTTTGAATATTCATACAACTCTGTCAAACTGTATTCTACTAAAAGGATGCTGTTTTATATTTTATACCATTGGTTGTTATTTATTCTTGTTTATTCAAATGACTGCAATAACTATGATTCATTCATTAATGTTAAGGTTAATACATTTGAGATCGTTTAAAATGTTTCTTCTGCAACTGGCTACTCCTCTTATATTAATGCATACACTTTTGTAAAGAAGTATATTTTTATGAAAAAGGATTTGTAAAAGTCTGATGTAAATTTTCAGTGCCATGTAAACAAAATAAAAATGGACAATTGCTTTTTTAAGAGATGTGTCTTTTTTGAAAAATAAGCTTTAAACTAATTTCTGTTGTGAAAACAAGAAAATAACCAAATTAATAATTCAAATCTGGTAATTTTGTTGGTGTTAAAATCATATTATTTTTTCTGAATTTTACTGTGAATTTTAGGTGAAGTTAGCAGGACTTAGATTACTTTCACAACTAACAACTTAGCATAATGTATAAATTATCTATTTTCTGAATTTTTTTTTTTTTACTTGAAGAAGCAAGAGTTAAAAAAAAGAAGTGGCCTATACTTGTCAACCCAGTGAAAAGGACAGGAAGACCTCTTTTTCTTTTCCCACTTTAAAAGGAAAAATCCCGACACCTTAGTGTTCCTCAAGGTTGTAGACAGCTTTGAGCATTAATTTGGTAGCTTTCTGCAGAAATGTACAGGATGTACGTATTAACAGCTAGTAGCAATGCACACAGTATTTTCTGATCTATAAAAAACCCCAGTGTTTTCTTTTGGAAAGTCAATGACAAATCCTGATCTGAAATGCTATTCATAGGATAATTGGAGGGGAAAAAAGTTCTTCTGTGAATTCCCTGCTCTATGTAAACTGAAAAGACCTATTCAGACCCACGTTGGAGTCACTGAAGACTGTTGTTAAATACATTGGAAAGAGAAGCAAGGAATCACTGTAAAAATTATATATTAAGGACCATGCACTAATGTTTTTTGGGCAGTGGCTCTAGAGCAAATTGGTGATTTCAGCAAAGCAAAAAAATCCTGTTTCTCAGTGCCCAAATTTTCATGTGTGACCTAGAATCTGAAGTTAAGTCCTTTTTTTTGTTTATGAATTGTATGCTTTAACATATAAAAGTAAATAAAACTTCCATTGAACTTCTTCAATAATTCTGTTACTGGTTAAGCTAGTATCCAGCTGCCACTTTTCAAGAATTATAGTGACTTCATTTTAAGAGAGAATGAACTGTTCATAGTAGATGTTTTGTCTGGGGCTTTTTTTGTTGTGTTGGATTTGTTTGGGGGTTTTGTTTAGGTTTTGCTGGGGGGGGAGGGAGTGCAATTATTTTTACTGTAGTTACTGAGCATTTTGATTCATAAATCGTTTATGTGTGAGCTATTCAATTTTCTAGTAGAGTGGTTAATTTTCATCGCTGCATATCGAATTTTCAGTTTTGATTACTTGATTTGAGGTGGTTTGCACAGTCTACTCACCATTTCTTGTTTTGCACAGTCTACTCACCATTTCTTGTTTTTATCAGGAAGATAGCTGAAATTAGGTGGACTTTTTGTCCTCCAAATATTTTGAATACATTATCTAAGTACACAGACTACACCAAGAAAATGTGTGGGAATATAGAGATTGTTATGCAACTCTGTGAGTCCTTTCAAGATTAAGGCAGTTTCTGCAATATCATGGACTGAGATTTAAAACTTCATTTAAGCTTCAATAGCAAATACACACTAAACTGGGTAACTCTGGAGGCACTGACACTACCGGTTTCTGAGAGGCATTGAGCTCTTTTAATTCTACATTATCTATATGTCAATACCCAACTGGTTCTCTTCATCTCATTGAAGTCATACTACAGTGTAGTTCATTACTGGAATCCAAAACCCACACGGTGTCAACTAGACTCACAAAAGTAGCAGTTCTTGTAGAACTACCTAGATCACCTAGATCATCATAAAATGGAGCTAAAAATGACTGATTATACTTTTGTTTCTGAGACAGAGCTGACTTTAATATTAGAATTCTTATGCTGCAGGAATTCCTTGACAACAGTATAAGAAGATGTTCTTGTCAATGACGTAATTTAATAGCTACAAATATTATAGATTCATATAGAGAGCAAATGGAAAGTAAAGTGAGTCTATAGCCAAGTCATTAAGCTATTAATCTAGGAAGAAGACTGCTTTTCTTTTACAGATCTTAAGAGCATGTATCTCAAACCACTGATACAATTAGCTGAAGTCTTATGAAGCATTTATAATTTTTTCAACATCAGTGAAATGCAGGGAATTTAAATTCATAGATATCACTGCACAAAAACGTCAGCCAATATGTATCCCAGTGTGTAGATTCAGTTTTAAATGCCTAATTACTATGTAGCTTGTACAGTATCTCGGTAAAACATGGACCTCTTGTGCAGGAGTATAGCACTTTCTTACTGTATATGCGTCTGCACTTCGGCAGAGAGAAAGTATGTGTTGCAGTGTGCTTCTATATTGCATGATTACAGCTGGAGAAAAATATGTGGTTTATGGAGAAAAATATGTGTTATATTAAATCTCGTATTTAATGTTAAATTAATTTGTGAAAATATTTTCTAATTTCAGACTGTCAGTAGGGATTCATATAGGTGCATGAAGTCTCAATGACTTCAGCAGGATCACCCAAGAAATGGTAAAGTCAGCAACCAAGTTCGAGACCTCTTTTCATACACATTTTATTAGTAGTCTTACTAGCCTTATATGGTACGACAGAAAAATCTACCTTTTTTTTTGGCCTGGAGCATCTCCCCTATTAGGAAAGGCTGAGTGAGCTGGGACTGTTCAGCCTTGAGAAAATAAGACTAAAGTGGGACCTTATTAAGTATGGGATGCATCAAGTATGGGATGCAGGGTGAAATGGCCAGCCCATTTCCAGTGGTCTGTGGAGACAGGACAAGGATCAATGGCTGCAAGTTAGAGCATAGGAAGTTCCGCACAAACATGTGGAAGAACTTTTACACAGTGAGGGTGACAGAGCACTGGAATAGGCTGCCCAGGGAGGTGGTGGAGTCTCCATCTCTGGAGATATTCAAGACCCGTCTGGATGCCGATCGGTGCAATATGAGCTAGGGAGCCTGCTTTGGCAGGGGGGTCGGACCCGATGATCTCTCGAGGTCCCTTCCAACCCCTACGATTCTATGATTCTATGATTTTTTTTCCTTCTTTGTTGTGTTGGGTTTTTGGTTTGGTTTGGTTTTTTGTGGGTTTTGTGTTAGTTGTTTGGTTGGGTTTTTTTAATTTCTGTTATTTTTGTGGTTTGATCACCAAAAGTTTAGCCAAACATGGAGAATGATGCACTGGGTTGTTTTTCTAGTAAAGCTGGAAGTTAACAAAATCTGTATTACTAGTTAGCATTTAAATGTGTTATTGTTGACCTCCTTTCATATCTTTCTCTATGAAATAATTTATTCTTACAGAAGAGGGTATTTATTTGAGGAGAGGATGATAGAAAGTTCAGCATGGCTACAAGTTGGGTACTGCACTTTGGTCATAACAACCCCTGGCAAAGCTACAGGCTTTGGGCAGACAGAAAATTGTAGAGAGGAAAAGAATCTGGGGGTGTTTGTTGACACTCACCTGAACATGAGCTATAAGTGTGCCCAGGTGGCCAAGAAAGCCAACAACTTCCTGGCATGTATCAGGAATAGAGTAGCTAGCAGGACCAGGGAGGTGATGATCCCCCTGTACTCAACTCTGATGAGGCCACACCTCGAATACTGTGCTCAGTTTTGGGTCCCTCACTACAGGACAGACACTGAGGCCCTGGAGCATGAGAAGGGCAACAAAGCTGGTGAAGGGTCTGGAACACAAGTCTTAACGAGGAGTGGCTAAGAGAACTGGGGTTGCTTAGCCTGGAGAAGAGGAGGCTCACGGGAGATCATATTGCTCTCTACAACTACCTGAAAGGAAGTAGCAGATAAGTAGCAATAGGACAAGAAGGAATGGCGGCAAGTTGTGCCTGGCAAGGTTCATGTTAGAAATTAGGGGAAATTTCTGCTCAGAAAGAGTAGTTAGGCATTGGAATGGTTTGTCCACAGATGTGTTGGAGTCACCATCCCTCAAGGTGTTCAAGGGCAGTTTGGACGGGGTACTTAGGGACATGGTTTAGTAAGAAATATAGATGGTAGGGGGACATTTGGACTAGGTGATCTTGGTGGTCTTTTCTAACCTTAATGGTTGTATAATATAACATTTAGGAATGCATTTGGGTTTACTCTTTCTGCATTGTATATCTATTTATTTTCCAAAATGTTTGTGTAATCCCAGCTGTCATTTTTTAAACAAATGAACGCCTGTCATTTCTGCACTAAGATGGTTTTATCTTTGGTTCCAGACTAAGACTCCCACTGATCATTTAGTTCATCATCTACTTTGTACTGCTGTCCTAAGTGACAGCTAGGACAAAGGAAAAGTTATTTATACTTTCACTTCCTTATGTAGTAAAATAGGTACAATGAGTAGAGACAAGTAATTTTGAGTAAGATTTTTTAGTGCCAAAGATTAAGCAGGACCAATGTTAAATGAACATTTGATTACAAAAAAAAAAAATTACATCAAAGCAACTGTGTTTCACGTTGTTATCTTCTTGATGCTGAAACTATGGCAACATAATATCCTGACTTGCTCAACTAGGAATAAGTGCAGTAGTAGTACTGGAAAGTAAGTCCCATCATTTTGTGGGAAATTGTGAATGTTGAAGACATATATCCTTCTCTTATCAATTACTGAAATATCCAGTAGTATCTGTCAGTCCTCCATACTTCACTGCATATAGAATCATGCCAAATTAAACATACTAGGCCAATTAGGTCAAAATCCCTTTTGTCTGAAGTGTGTTAAGAAGACATATATAGAAACTACCCTAGCTGCTAAGCAGATTGAAGAGAATACAATTTCCATTCCAAGGAACTACACATCAATTTTACAGAATTGTACAGAATTTTATGCTCTAGCTGCATGTCCACATTTCTAAGACTATACATAATATTTATCAGAGTGAACTTTGATCACAATTACCTAGTGCTGATTAAATAATTTCTATTCCTCAGATAAAAGATGATATGTAGGAACAAACTAATTATATAGTCATCTTATTTTCCAATACTTAAATGACAGGAGAATATATCTGAACACTCTGAGTCTCCCATAGCGATACTTGTAAGACATTCTGCTTGGGGTTTTTTTAACACATTCTGCAGTGGTAAGAGTTTAGGCAGTGAAGTTCCAGAAGTCAGAAACCAGGAAATAAAAACTATCTCTGAACTATAAATAATAGACTCATCTCTAAGAGAAATGTAACAGAAGGCTTCTGCTCCTATATATAAGTTGAGGAAATTGCAAATCCATGGGGAATCACCACATTTATGTTTATTTGAGTAATTAGTCGCTTATATTATTCCTTTTATTTTTACTCATGTACATTCAGAAATATGTTGACAGTAGTAGTCCTTATGCTGGGAAAGCATAAGGGAATAAAAAGGTTGATGTTCTATGTAAACAAGCAAAATGGTATTATATTTGATCAGATTCTGAAACCAGGTGAGTAATATCGTGGTGATGTGACCTTATCTTTCAGGATCTCAGAGCAGTTCAACCTATTAATTCAACCTCTACTCATTTTTTGACAAAAGTTTTTGTTTCTCCACCTCTTATCCACTGAGTTATTTCTTAACTGGTTTGAGAAGTCCATCTTATTTTAATGACCTGCAAAAACTATGATTTATATGCTTTTTTGATAGCATTTCTGGGATTTATTTTATTAAGATAGAATTAATATATTATATTCTTAAACAAACCACAAGGTGTAAAAATATTTTGAGACATACAAATTTATACTTTTTGCTTTATCAGACATGACAGTCAGCCACCGTTAATATTAAGTACAATACAATACTTTTCTCTGAAGTAGACAAAGAGAAAATGAATTAAAAGCTCTCACTGTGCTTACTACTGCTGTTGCAGTAGTATACATTGCCTATCAGCAACCCTAAGACTGAAGCAGGACCTATATTAGATGTAAGACTAATTAAATAAAACACATTTTAAAAACACTGTAAATGTGCTTTCATTATGTTCTCTGGATGCTGAAACTATTTCAACATCATATATATGTCTCCAATCAAATCTAAATAAGACTAATTGCACAATGTCTCAAATGCCTGTCATTCAAGATGTTGATAGACTTTGTCATTAGTGAGAATTAAAACCAGTATATTTGGCCTAGAGTTTAGAGCTTTCCTGTAAATGAAGAAATTAATACACACCACATGTTAATGAGCTAAGATGAACTGACAATTGCTCTTTGAGAGAGAGATTATCTAGCACAAGAAAAATTTAGAACAGACAATAGTCTTCACCACAGCCATGAGCTCCAGAGAATAATGCAAACTGACAAAAGCAATTAAGGAAGCTAAGGAGTTGATAATTGAGGAACCAGTTCAGGCAATTTCTAAGCATGCCCAGAAGATACTGACTATATATGTACTATATATATTTCCCCTGTGTGTGTGTATATATATATATAAAACACATATGAACATGTATATACATAGACACGGTGTGTGTGTATATATATATATAGTATATGATAAATAATAAACTATCCATGCAGACATCTAAGGTAAAATTAAGCCATCAGAAGTAAAAGTTCCCTTTTTTTTTAATAGAAAACCAAAGTATATACAATATATATACTATATACACATACAATGTGTGTCTACTATACTACTATATATAACATAGTATATATATAATATGTAGGTTATAATTTATCATTAATACTATATATATATAGTAGAGGTATATATCAATATGCTCATATATAAATACTTAAGTGGTTAAGTCAATTTTGCAAGTAGTGGATCCTCATAAAACATTTATTACTTTAAATTGCAATATATTTCCCACATATTAAGCCAGAATTACAGAAAAACCTTGTCTATAGATATCTGCAAATTTAAAATCCTAACAGTAATAAAAGTATCCAACATCTATAGTAACATACTATATTTTGTGTTAAAATACTACATTTAGTGTTACAGAATTAGAATTATGAAGTATGACTTCTAAGTGCCTTTGTGTTCATCGAAGATATGGTGTAGCTGTCTGAAAATGAGTGTTTTTATTACACTGAGAAGACTATGTTAGTTTAAAAATACAGGGACTGCAAAGGTCTTCATAAAAATATGGCATAACTTTTATAAGCAGAATTAGAAAATACAGTACTAACTTTCCTGTACTAAGTGGCAGAATGATGAATGAATACAATGTAACACTTGAAGATATTCCAGGTGGAATTATACAGTGTTAAAGACTGAACGCTAAGCAGTGATCTCGCAGTTTTCAAAGGAATTTTACAAATAGGCCATAAACAATAAAAGAAGTATTGTAAATGCCATAACATCAATTGATACCTACAGTGAATATTTGTCAGTGATAATGACAGTGAACTTAGTTATTCGTAGTCCCATATATAAAGAAAAAACCAAAACAAGAAACCTTTTAAAGACCTTTTCAGATTAGTAGCATAACTCCATGCCTCATGCTGTAATTTTATGCTTTCATTCTATTAAATAAAATAATTATACTGCAATAAAAATAGCAAGCTCCAGGTAATTCTGTCTTTTATCATGATCCATGTTACCTCTGTGGGTTCCTGTCTAGATTGGATATCATGACCCTGACATAACTTGCTTTATTTTGGCAACTACCCTTTGGTTTAAGAAAGGTGCAAGAGATCTGACCCTATTCTCATGCAGTGCAGAGGTATGATGCAATGTAATGTGCTGGAATGCGCTGCAACGTAATGGTGCAAAGTAATGTGCTGCATACCTTTTTTTCTCTGTTCTGTTTCATTCTTCAACATACCAGGACTAGGAGATCAGAAAACCAAACAAAATCTTTTTCATCTACTTGTGCAAAACTGTCAAAATATGATACTTAATGATAAAGCATTAGCCTCTTTACAGTGCTTTGAAATGTTGCCTCCTTAGTAAGCACAAAATGTAGAAAACAAAAAAAATACCCCACAAACACCCCCCCCAAAAAACAACCCAACACCATCAGTCAAATCCTTCCCTAGCTGAGACCCTGAAAAAGTAAACAAATAACACATCTGCTGTTCACTTGATGTCTTTTCCAACCTAGATGATTCTATGATTCTCTGTTCTTGTGCAACATGAGCCAGAATTCTGTGAGGTCCATATAGCATTTATAAGTGATACAGTAACATGGATTCCAAAGGGGAGCAGATTGTCAGGTCTGTTTCCTACCCATAGAAAGGTCTAAGAAAGTCACCAAGAAAACAATTACATTCTGTAGAGGGTTCTGAAGGTTCAGAGGCTTGTTTAGGGTTTATGTGGGAAACATGTCCAGCTAGAATCACATTCTGCATGGTACTCTCCAGATAACATTTACCGTCCACAAAGTCTGGTAGCTGAGACACACTAAGTGCTAAATAAAGCTAACAGGTTTCTGGCAGTAATGTCCTGACATTTAAACTATCTTGATGAAATATTTGTGGGGGGAAAAAAAAAAAAAGATTTTGTGTAAAGTATTTTTACTATCCGAACCAGTCACATCTCTCTTGAGGAGATAAGACTATAACTCATAGTAGATATATTCTCAGAACCAAAATATGAATAAAACTCACCATCTTTCTTTCTAGTCCATTTTGTTTCTCAGCTTCAAACTCAGAGTCTTCTTGACTGTTTAATAATAATGTAAAGCTGCAGTTATCATAGCAAGGAATAGAACAATGGGGTAGGAAAAAACTTCAATCAGTCCAATGAAATAGTTAATTCTCAATCATAGAATCACAGGATCATAGAACAGGATCATAGAATAGTAGTTCAGGCTGGAAGATACCTCAGGAGCTCTCTATTCCTGATACTTGCTTAAACCAGGGCTACCTCTGAGGTCAGCATAAGTTGCTCAGGCCTTTTTGCAACTGGGTCTTAAAAATCCCCAGGAATGGAAACTTTACAATCTTCCCCGGCTTTTTTTCACTCACTTATGCTTCTCCCCATATTGAGTTGGAGCCCCTCTCTTATGAATTTGGGTTGTTGCTTCTTGTCTTCCTGTCACATATTGCTGCATATATTTTAACTCTGTCTTCATGAGACCATCCTCTGAACAAAACTGTCTTTTCTCCAGGCTAAAACACCTATCTCCCTCGATCCTTGCAAAAATACTTTTTCAGTCCCAAATAATCTTGGTGGCCAAACCAATTTATCAACATCTTTCTTGCCTTGGGGGCACGTCTCTAAACTGGCTTCAGTATTCTAGGTACTGTCTAACAAGTCTTGAGTAGGAAGGGAATCCCTCAATCTGCAATTGCTCTTAAGCCCCTCAGGAAGCCTTTGGCCCTCTGTTTGCAGGGCATACTGATGACTCATGATCAGCTTGCTGACTGCTGCAACTCCCATAGACTTTTCAGTAGAGCTTCCCCCCTGCAAACAATCTCCAGTTTGTATTGCAGCCAGGTGAATGCCTTGTGAGGTTCAAGATCCCTCATTTGTTCTTGGCTTGATTCAAGAATTTGTTCTTGATTAATTTCATAAGGTTCCTGTGAACCTGTGTAGGTCCTTTTGGATGGCAGCACTGAGTCCAGCAGTGTTGGTTGTTCCCACACTTAAACTTTGTATGTTTGCTGAGAATTCACAGTTTCAGCTCCTCTGGGTCATGGATATGTACACTGGACAGTACAGGTTCCTGAATGAGCCCCTGAGTAACATTATCTTAGTTAAAGTAAACACTATCCTTTGATCCTGATCTCAAAAAATGCTTTACCTATGTAGTTATCCACCCATTCAGGCCACAATGCCCTGATTTAGAGACAGGAAAAAATTTGGAAACTGTCAAAGACTTAACTGAAGTTTAGCTGAATGATATTATTATTTTCCTCTCATATACAAATATAATAAAGTTTATTACAAAAGGCAATCAGGTTGTTTGGGCATGATTTTACTATTGGGGTGATTAAATACTCTAACAGGTTGCCCATAGAGGTAATGGAATCTTCATCTCTGGAGATAATTCAGAACTCAACCAGACCCATCCATAAGCAACTTGATCTAACTGGCCCTAGTTTATCTGTGGTTAGTCTAGGTGACATCAAACTATTTTTTAATATGTTTCTGAATAAGTAACAGGGAGATGATAGGACATCCAGGTAGAGAACAGGAAAAAGTTTACTGAGTGCAGTCACATATTTTGTCTAGTGGAAATGAGGAAACAGAACTTTTAGATTAATTTTGTGGTCTAGTCCCAACAAGAAATTAAGTACCATGCAGCCTCTCACTCATTTTCCCCTAGGGGGATGGGAAAGAGAATCAGAAGAGTGAAAGTGAGAGACCTCATGGGATGAGATAAAACCAGTTTAATAAGACATTAAAAAAAGGAATATAATAATAATAATTATAATTTATACACACAAAAAAAAAGGTGATGAGCAGCATGATTTGTCTCCTTCAGAAGTTGATGTTGCACGAGACCACCCAGCTGCCATGCAAGACCCCCCAAACTACCAAGTCTCACAGCCTACAGTCACAAGCAAAGCCTAATAAGGAATTCATTCACTGTTTCCAGTTGGCAGGCAGGTGTTCAAACATCATCCCAAAGTCAATGCTGTGCAAGGCCTCCCCACTAGCTGCACCAAGCCCTCAACTACCACTCCAGGCCTCCAGCTCCCACACAGCCCCTCAGCCCACCACCATTTGTAAATGGAACATGACATCTTATGGCACAGAATGCCTCTTTGGCCATTTTGGGTCAGCTGTCCGGCTGTGTACCTCCACACCTTCTCATTAGCAGGGTAGTATGAGAAGCTGAAAAGTCTTTGATTACTTGGCAACAACTAAAAGTATAAGTGTGTTATCAACATGTTCTCATCCTAAATCAAAACCACAACACAACAACATCTGATGGAAAGAAAATTAACTCTATCCTGCTGAAACCATGAGAATGAACTCTGTTCATTCTTTCACATTTACCCTTTGCTATTTATATAACAAGTGAATAGCTGTCTGCCTTGTTATGACATTGTAACAAGTTATTCTTCAGCTGTAAGTGCCTCACCTCTGCATCCATCTTTAAAATGTAGAATACGATAAGAAAAATAGAATATTGCCAGGTCTTGAGGCATATATTTTTATAGCTTCCTAGGCATTTTCCTGGGAAAAACTCAAGGAAAGGAAACTCAGGAGGACTACAAAGATGTGTGGTTATGCAGAGAGAAAATTAGAAGGGCCAAAGCCCAGCTAGAACTTAATCTGGCTACTACCATAAAAGACAGTAAAAAAACGTCATAAATACATTACCAACAAAAAGAGGTATAAAGAGAATCTTCATCTTTCATTGGGTGCAGGGGGAAACCTAGTGACAAAGCATGAGGAAAAAGCTGAGGTAATGCTTCCTTTGCCTTTGCTTTTAGAATGAGACCAATGGTTCTCTGGGTACCCAGGCCCCTGAGCTGGAAGACAGGGATGGGGAGCAGAAAAAAGCCTAATCCAGGGGGAAATGCTTTGCCACACAGACATGCACAAGTCTGTGCAGCCAGATCAGATCTTCTCAAGGGTAATGAGGGAACAACTGGAAGTGCTCACCAAGTAACTTTCCACCATTTATCAACAGTCCTGGCTATCTAGAGAGGTCCTAGTTGACTGGAGGTTAGAAAACGTGACAATCTATGGGAACTGCAACAAAGAGATTAAAAACACAGGTGTCTGTTTATCTCTTATGCAAATATTGTGTACAGAGATCCAGAACATTGGTGTGAGAAGCAGCAGAAGGAAGGAGTCTTATATCAGCAGGACAGCCCTGTTTTGGCTAGAAACTGTGGAAGAGATAGATAGTTTCTATACAGAATTCTGAAGGCCACAGTGCCTGGTTTCATTAACTGCAAAATTAATATAAAGTTGACACCTCTAAATATGCTGACAAGCAAAAAGCAGTGCATGCTAAACATACATGACTATAGGACTCAACTCTCCACCCAAATCATGTTAAACCTCCCCCCTAGGAGACAGCAGCTAAAATTCAGGTATAAAGGATATTGAGAAATCTAGCCCTGTGTGGGGAAAGAAGAAATTGAAGACCCTGAAGAGGCAGTTGATGGGCTATGCTCCTTCTCCTCCACCCGAGAAAGGGACACCTTCTTGTAAAGCTGTTGTGGTTTTTGGTGACAAGGTTCTGGTGGGAGGGGGGGTGTTGCAGGGGTGGCTTCTGCAAGAAGCAGCTAGAAGCTTTCCAGCTGGCTCAAGGCTGGACCAGCTTGGCTAAAGGCTGGACCTGCCCTCATCAGGGGCTGTCATATTGCCTCTGTGAATCATATTTAAG